>BMAV01002825.1:1171-11233 GCA_019973955.1 Trichonephila inaurata madagascariensis
TCTTTAAAGACTACTAATATAGAAAAAGAAAATCACGTGTGTGTTTAGTAGGTTTGAATAAAAACGTGTTTTTGTACCTGAACTGAATCACAAAAAATACAACAATTAAAAAGTTTTGTATCTATTTTTCTACAGAAGTTTGTTAAATGTTTTAGATCTTTAGCAAATTGTTACTGAACTTTGTAATTGCTTCTGAAATTTTAGCATTGAATGAAGTTTTATATAAATTCCATTCAAGTAAAGGTTTTAAAAACAAAGTTAATCAAATTAATAGAATAAGTAATTAATTTTTATGTCTAAATTAAATGAATACTTGCGTTTTTTTTATCAAATGAAATGCTAAAATTTTTACGGGATAGAGTTTGCAATATCAATTCAATTTATTATTTCATCTAACGATTTTAATTTTTCAAGCGATTTTACGAGTACTTCCTATAATGTGATCACTTTTATTCTGATACATTAATTTGAGGTCAAATTAAATAGCAATTAAAATCCCTTTTCAATTGGAATCCTAAAAATAAGTTCACTTTCAAAAAATATTTTGTATTTCTCAAAAAAAAAAAAAAAAAATGTAACTCACGGTTGATAAATATATTACAAAACAGTGTGATTATTCAGAGTAATATTTTGAATGTATCGCTCAATACACTAACTAGCGAGTTTTATTACAAAAAATGCAAGACAATACACTAATCTCAATAAATGCTTAGAATTTTTTCAGTGTTTCTTTTTATCAAAAGGAGATAACATAGTTTCAGTCAACATAATTCTTGATTACTCTAGCCATATTAAAGAGATAAAACAATTGTCATCGTGAACTTTAACCAAGATTAAGAATATATGATATTTAACAATATTTAATCATGATTTTAGACGGTTTTTATTTCGTATGTAACGTCTCAGGGCTCAGAAATGCTACTGGATAAGAATTAAAAGTATAACATGGAACATAATAGGGAGATTTATTCTACCCGAATATTTTTTTTTCACCAGAAGTAATAAGCACGGGGTGTGGTTTCCCTAACCAAACTCTTATGATTGATTGATTGAATATTAACGTCGCACTGTTCAGCTACACGAGGGCTTTCGGTGACGGACCACGTAATTTTGAGCCACGGTCAAGTGACGTGGATGACACCTGAGTTGGCACCCCTTCTCATAACTACCAAACCTCACCAACGGGAGGACGTTTCAGCTCTCGACAGATTTAATGTGCACCGCTGCCCTCGAACTCGTGACAAGGGAAGACATGGTCCGATACCTATACCACTCGGCTACCCCGACCCCCAAACTCTTATAAACTAAAGATTCTAATAATACAGCAGAATCCCGAAAACTTGGCTTAATGTGTACCGAAGGGTAATCGAGTTTGTGGAAATGCCAGGTTATTGAGAATAGGATTAAAAGAAATGAGTGTTTCCCCAGAAAATATTGTACCACACTTGTACGTATTTTTTGCGTGAGAAATAAACTGTCCAAATCCCCTTAAATAACGGGAAAGTACGTATTTTACGAAGGTATAGAACATTTACTACGTGAAAAGGAAAATTAATAAATACATAGTACATAGTAATTTACTTGATGAAAGCATAAAACTGTCTATAATGAAAATTAAATAGCTCACGTTGCGAAAACTAGCTACTTTTCTTGAAAAAATGTTTAATGTCCTGTTGTCTTCCAGGACTCTGCGTTTTTCTACTTCATCATGAAGACAACGAAAGAACAGTGAGTCCATTATCGACGCACCTTATTGCTCAAAGAACTGAAAAGCGCGCGGTTTCGATAACCTTAAATCCCTCCCTATATATGATGTTTTAGGAGTTTGAACGGTCTCCTCAACATTAATGTTTTCATCACTTTCCGGCATTTTTTCATTAACTCTGACAGTGAGTAGGGTTTATTTGACCTGCAAGGGTGTGACCGAGTTATCCGGACTACCAAGCTATCGAATGCCGAGTTTTCTGGACTCTATTATTTATTTTGTGACCTGTACTTTAATTTCATTTGAGCCGCGTTTATTATCAGTTCATAATGTTAAATTTGAATTTCCTTAGATAATGCATACAAAGAATAAAAGAAAAGTTATTTGAAATTGATTGGCAAAACATAGTAACCAATCTCAAATGAAAGAGCTTCACTCTTCCCACGTAACGCGCTTTAGGTGAATATCGTTAAAAACCAACTAAATGTGATCACATTGAGACTTTTTCCTATTTAATAACAATGATTGCTTAAATTGAATGTGATTAATCTATTTTTAGAAAACTACGCAATGGATATTAATTTTATTCAAATAACATAAATCAAATTATAAGAATATCAATCGTTATAATATAATTTGTATTATTAAATTCGTAGCAATGAATATCCGCGAGGACTGTCCTTTTGACTCAGGCTTTTTCCATCCAACCAAATTAGCACTTTGGGATAGAACAATTCCACTCCTCAAAACGAGCGTCTCTACTAAATATATAAATAGTCAGGGAGATAGAGAATAGAAAAATGGCGGACACTATTGTCATGCTAGTTCTGACTGAACTGTAAGAGCTTGTTCCTGAATTAAAGTCCGGAAAGATATGATTTCAGCGCCTACACATCTGGCCAGTAAAAGAGTATGCAAGCTTTTCTCAAAACTATGCCAAATTAAAGAAAAAATACTTTAAGAAAACAGTAACGCCAAAATTATTCACAATAAAAAAAACAACTAAAAAACACGTTTTTATAGTGAATTGAACTAAAAAGTAAAAAAATAATTCTTAATATAAAAATAAAATGATTAACGAGAAAATTAATGTCATTGGAATAAAAGCGTGGGGTGCTCTATATTAATTGTTATAATTTCTTCCTAGTTCTATTCGGAAATGCTGAGTTAGTGTAAAAATGTATTACAAAGCACACCCCACGCTTTTACCACAATGATATTAATTTTCTCGTTAATCATTTTATTCTTATATTAAGAATTATTTTTTTACTTTTTAGTTCGATTCACTATAAAAGCGTGTTTTTTAGATTTTTTTAAACTATAATTTATTTTTCATTTTTTAGTTCTATTTATAATAAAAGCATTTTTTTTTTTTTAGTTTTTAAAACTATCATTTATTCTTTGTTGAACTTATCCTTGAGTTTGATATTTGGAGCCGAAATTATCTGGCTGCTAGAATTAGTCTTACTCTTCAATGGATATTAATTAATAGGTCTGAAGGGTATTTATTTTCTCCGCTTACGGGGCCTCGGATGAATCCCGTATCGTTATATTTCAAAGATTCGATCTCTATAAATACAGGTCAAACTAATAAAAGTGTGTTAAGAAGAAACATTAAATGTCAATCGTATTATCACCTTTTAAACGTATTGCTATAATGTTAATTCGTATCATCACTTCTAAACTCTAAACGTATAAATATTTTTTATAAAAATAAAAAAATTTAGCAGTAAGGACATGGATTATTTTTATTCGCATGCACGAGTCTTTTTTTTATTTCCATTTTCAGAAAAACTACGCACTTACCCTACCCTTTTTCACATAAAGAACACTTTTTTTGTCTTATTTGTATTAACCACAAGCCTAATCACGGTTTTAGGGTTGCTGCTTAATCTTTTAGTCGCCAAATCTGGCAACCATATAATGAAAAAGTCGCGAAATCTTGAAATCCTTAAAATCCTTATTCATGACGATCCTGATCAGGACAATGAAATAAAATTATGAAATTATTGTATCGCCATCGGTCCTTGACAAGTGTGCAAAATTTCGAATTAATCTGACATTTTTAAGTGGGTAAAAATTGAGTTCAAAGATTCAATTACATACAAGTGAAACTTATAAAAGCGTGTTAATAAGTAAATGACTAATGATACAACGTATACTACTTCTTTTAGCTGCCATTAATATTTCTCAAATAACCAGGAATCATAAAATGAAAAGATAAGGAATATAAGGCTTTAAGAATTAATTTTTATTGAAAAATTTAAAAAATTAAATGGTAAGAAAATAAGTAGTAAAAGCTAATTTCAAAATAGTTGTAAGTAGAAGTAAAAATAAAATTTTTAAAGTAAAATTTGAAAAGGGCAATTAAAATAGCAATAAAATATTTTATATAATTTGCAAACCTTGCGATTCAACCATCTGTTATGATACTAAAATACCATAATTAAAATGACGTTGAAGTAGCATATATTTTCTAAATAAAAATATCTGGTTTCTTCTGCTATCTAAAGCATTACTTTTCTGTACTAATATAGTTAAAGAGACTTAAAAACATAAAATAATGCTAAAAATGCATTTTTTTCGTTTCTGCATGTGTTCCAAAGATTAGTTTAAACACTGCAGCGAAAAAGTGTTTATATTAATGTCTAAAAATTGCTAAAGCAACATTAAAGTTACTGGAACGCCACTGCATCAAGTTACACTAATATGTTTATTCACATTTAGATGTTTTGAATTCGAAAAATATTTGTTAAGTGTTTTTTATGTACTCAGGCGCAGAATTTTTTATATACTTCTTATGATAAGAAATATAAGTGCAACTTGAAACACAAATTACTAATGTTTTGCTCCTCCTATTTTGAGTTCACTTTAACAAATCCACTTAAAAACACATCTGATATATAACCTACATTTATTAAATTTCTACTATTAGTTCATCTCTCCCTATATATATATATATATATATATATATATATATATATATATATATATATATATATATATATCTTGTTCAAATTTTCAATAGTTAACAAAATACTTTCTATTCATCCATTCAAGTTCAAATACATTTTTTAAAACTTGTAGTGGATGACACTTGGTATTACTACAGTTTTTTCAAATATTAATTCATTGATTCCTAATTTCTGAGAATGGGATTTCATTTCTGCTATACAATTTTATTAGAATAATTCAATTTAATTAATGAATAAATAGTATAAAAAAATAGTTTACAACACCCTATATATAGAGAAAGGAAAATGGCTTTCTATTTTGTCACTTGTGATTCTGTCATATATATATACATATTTATATTAATTGTAACTATTAAATAAAAAGTAACTAAAATACAAAATTTTCTTTGATAACCTAAGTGGGAATGGAATTAAAAAAATTTTTTATGCTACTTGTTATATTTAGTTCGGATTAAAAATATAGGTCGAGAAGACAGATTGCATTGAAAACTATTTATTTTTTTAATTAATCAATATAGTTTTCATTGTTAGTTCATAATAAAATGCGTTTATCAATATGTGTGAGTGTGTGTTGTACAATTGAAGATTTATTCTAGAAGTGTAGAGTGTTTCTAAAATTAATTTTAATAGTTTATTTTTTAAGCCATTGTTTTGCATTTATATCAATTGTGCTTAATTTTTACTATTCCCGTGTATTTTAAGCTTATTTTCAATCCCTTTTAATTTAAGCAGCTGAAATATTTAAATAGAACTCCGTTATTTTTCATTTGAAAATAAGCACCTTAAATTAATCAGGACGACAGGTTTCTTCAAATTTTAGATACGTGCTGTGATTTATTAAATTAAACTCATCATATTACTTATTCACAGCATAATATTCATAGTACGTTAATTCACTATCAGCACTGAAAAATATACGATATGCATTGAAAAGTATTATGCATTTAATGTATTTAAAACATTTATTATGAAATATATTCACAGAGATAATTTCTGTACTCATAGGGTCAAAAATCAATTCGTCTTTTACTTAAAACTTGCACGTCATTACGTTCAAGTTTTTAGTATTAAAGTAAATTAATTTACTTATATTTTCATGTCTTGATACTTATTTATCTGTAACACAGGCGTGCAAAATTGAAGTTTTTGAAAAATTTAAAAGAAGTTTTTGGTGATTTTTATGTAATTTGGTGTGTTTATTTCGAAAATAAGCACACCAATTTCTCTATTATTCGTTTTATTGGCGAGGGCCTCGTTATTTTGAGAGAACCACGGTCCGTAGTAACGGGTATAACTAAGGTGACCAAACGTTTAGGGAGGACAGTCCTCTTTTTATAGGTTCTGTCCTTCCTCGAAAAGTCTCCTCCTTTTTTGTCCCCTTTTCAATATTTTAAAATTGATCTGTTAATCTTTATTTTCAGAGATGAACCAAACATGTTTCCAATATGTCGAAGAATGGTCTGAAACAAATATCACAGGAAATAACAGTTTTCAATGGTGTTTTTTGACTTCATCGCAAGTAAATTGGGCAGGTGTAGAAAACGGTGTTAATTTTTTATCAAAAGAAATGCCTGACATTAAAATCGTTGACAATGGTTTGTTTGATGAAATTGGAAGACTGAATGTACATTTAAATTATAATAAATTGAAACAATTGGAACATCAACATGCTGAAATTGATAAAAGATGGGTGGAAATACTTTTATATAACCATTTCAAAAATAAACACATTCCATATAAAAATTTAGTTATTCTTTGTAAATTTACGTTATGCTGCCCTGGAACTAATGCAGCAGTTGAAAGAGTTTTTTTTCAGTTGGTAATGATTTTTGTGAAGTGACTAGTGAGAAATCAAAATTGAATGTTAACATTTTAGCTACAGTGCTTACCGTAAAATTCTGTATGAAGGATATTTTTGTCCGAACTTTCCAATTTATTAAAAAATGATATGTTGACAAAAAAAATCGTTCAATGGGAAAAGTACTCGTTTAAGATAATAATAAAAAAGAATGTAAGCTCAATTAGCGTATTTTTGTTTGAATTATATATAATAAAACATTTCATAAATTTAAGTTGTAATTTTTTCTTAAATTTTTTGTCCTCCTTTTCATTGTAAAAAAATGGTCACCTTAGTACAACGCTTAAGGCGATGCCTCCTTCTCCAAACTTCCCCACCACACAAGAGTGAGAACATTTACCCACCCCAGATTTAATGCATTAATATCGTTTTATATGGCGGGTCTTAATCGGCATCAAGACCCGAACTCATAAGTTCGCGATCATGGCCATTCGGTTACCATGGACACCGAACCTTTTTCAAAGTATTAGATTAATGATTGCTAAGAGGGTAAAACACCCAATATCCTTCTCTCTGTGTTTATTTAAAAATAAAATAACTAAATCAGAAAAATGAAAACTAAAGAATTGACTAAATGTAATGACTTTTAATTAAAATATATCCCAGTCAATGGTAAAGCATTAACAAATTAAAAACTAATACAAAATGGCTAATGAAACAAATTTAAGTAATATGTATGCATGCAAACAATATCAAATAAAAAAACTAATAAAAACTAAATGCTTAGAGTTAAAAATGAGAAATATAAGCATCAGCAAAAAACTTAGCAAAATCAAATCACAAAAAAAAATAATCAAATAAATCTAAAATGTTTAAAAAAACCTGTAAAAATAATAATGAATATAAAAAAATTATAAAATAAAAATAAATGAATAAAATCTAAAGGTCGCAATTTGTTTTTTGGGTTTTGTTTTTTGAAAAGAAAAAAAAAACAACACAAGAGCACAAAAATTAACACAGGAAAAATAAAAATTTAAATATTCAAGCATAAAGCATAAACATGCAAATAATTAGTAATCAGAAAACACTAGCAAAATATAATTGCTGAAGGAATAAGAAAAATCAATCATTAGGGAAAAATAAGAAATTTAATGGGTAGAGGTCATAAGCAGAAAATGTGTTGCATACTTAATTTATGTTTGTGGGTAACTTTGAACCGTTTTTGATGTCATTAACTTACAAGTTTTAATCTACAGATACTAATGCACAATTATTTGCTGATCCAGTGTTAAAGAAATATGAACATCAGTTTCAACAATTTCTCAAAATAATTGCCAAACGTATTGGTATTTAAGTATGGCTTAGCGGATGAGGCTAAAGATATTTGTTTTGGCTTTGAATAATGATATTGGATTAAATGTATTACTTTTTTTAATATTTATCCCAACAAAAATCCGAACTCAAGTGTTTCCCTCATTCGTAGTTCAAAATTATGAAGTTCGTCTTGTATTTATTGTAAAATTTTATATTTCGTAATAACCAACATGCAAGGTTGATGAATATTTTTCAAAACTATTCAAAAACTTGTATGTAAAATAATTGTTTCCACAGTAAGATGATAAACATATTAACTGCAAAAAAATTAGCCGGTAGACGCTGAATCAAGATTCTAGAAAATATCACATGAAAACATTTCAGTAACAACTCGTGAAATCCATAATGCATGGGATAATAGCCTTTGTTGCTCCAAATCCCACATAAAGATATTAACGTAAATGTAACTATCCATAATGCAATCCCAATTCTAAGATCCTGTAAGTCAGAAATTGGGCAAAATATCTCCTTAATTTAATTTAAATAGAAAATTTCAATGATACTTAAAAGAAATACGCGGGTTAAGACGCCATAAGTTGCGGTTGCGGTACAGTGATTACAGGGGATTCTTTGATTTTTTTCATTAACGTTACATTTCGAAGCAATACATGGGCTATTGGCAACGGACCTCGTAGTTCTGATTCAATGTCAATTGACAAAGATGACGCCTGAACTGCCACTCTGTAACGGGCTTTATTCGGGTCTTTTACTAATCCTTTTGGGGAAAATGTTTTTTAACTGTGATTTTATTTTAAAAACCACTTTCCGTAGAAATGACTTGATTTTATACAATTGTAGCTACTGTCATAAGAGCCAGTTGCTGAGTATGCAATATAATGGATAAGTGTTGATCTCGTTAAGTGGAATTCTAAGAGTTAGTAGACAGCAACTGGTAATCGTGCATCTTAAGATTATACTAGCTGCATGGCCCGGCGTTGCAAGGGCCTTACTCTACTTTTATAAATTTTCCCTTTCCTTCACAAAATCAGCACTTCTAATACTCTTTCTCAAAATGACTTCCATTCCCCCCCCCCCTCCTCCGCTTAGCCCGGCGTTACTCGGGCTTTTACTGAGTGTATAACTTAAAATTCCCTGTATCGAAATTTTTATCGCTTCTTTGTCAGACAGGTTTATTTCCCCCCAGCGTTGCACGAACATTTTTAAATGCATAACATATTGTCATGGAAATTCCCCTTCCTCTCTCGCTATCAGCCGTTCCTGGTATGTGTGTGTGATTTCTATATTAACGTCATTACAAAATTCGAGTGTTAATTTCCCGCAATTATATAACTATTAATGCCCTTTTAAAATTTTGGCTACCACTGAAGACCCGCTGTTGAATCTGTCGAGAGTTTAAACGTCCTAGCGTTGGTGTAGTATGCTAGTTAAGAGAGATGGGTGCCAGCTCAAGTTTCATCCTCGTCACTTGTCAATGGTTCAAAATGTTGAAGGGCGTTGCCAAAAGCTCTCGAGTAAGTGAATAGTGGGACTTTAATATTCACTCTCTCACTTTGCAACTTTTTAGGCTCCGGAATTGAAAATGTACCTTTTTAAAAATAGTTGTGTATGTTGAAAAAAGTAGAAATTTTTATAATTACATAATATCACAACTATATTAAATGTTGAATTAAAATTGTGAGCATTTTTTGAAATGTTTGAAACACGGGAAAAAAGTTTCATGCAATTATTTTTATAAATGAAGAAGTTATAAAAACTTTGAATTTGATACGTAGTTACGAAATATTTAAAATTTGAGAACTTTTTAAAAGTTCGTAAAAAAAAAGTTTTCGGCATTTTATTTTTTAAATCACTATAAATCTAAAAGATCAAAGTATCAGTTTTTTAAAAATCATTTTCAAATAAACTCATCGATATTGATTCATTTTAGAAAAAATCATAAAATATGTAAAGTATCATTGCTCTGTAAAAAAAAAAGTACTCTATTCTGACGAAATAAATTATCTTTCCAATTACAAAATTGCTGGCGAAGTTATTAAATGCGCGAATAAAATTTTGAGTATTTTTTAAAAAATCATAAAAATTAAGCGATGATGCTGTTTCGAACCCGGGGGTACAATCGGAAAAATTAGAACGCTCTTGCCAAACACGCCACGAAATTCTCGAGAAAAAAAGGAATGAAAAGACCTTTAAAAGAAAAGGAAGAGATATTCAGTTTCGCCAAATCTGGTGATTTTTAATATTTATAGGCG
>BMAV01002825.1:58404-74574 GCA_019973955.1 Trichonephila inaurata madagascariensis
GATGTGGGTGGCAGAATGGAATGAAGTTGTATTTACTGACGAATCACACATCTGTCTGCAACACCACGATAGTCGGATTCGAGTCTGGAGACACCGTGGAGAGAGGATGCTGAACAGCTGCGTTATGCACCGCCACACTGGTCCTACCCCGGATATTATGGTATGGGGAGGTATTGGATATCACTCTCGCATTCCTCTAGTACGCATTGCCGGTACTTTAAACAGCCAGCGCTACATCTCCGAGGTGTTGGAGCCAATTGTCTTTCCTTACCTTCAGGGCTTGGCCACAGCCATATTTCAACAAGATAATGCGCGACCACACGTGCCACGCATTGTCCAAAGGTTCTTCATCAATCACCAGATTGAATTGCTTCCCTGGCCGTCTCGCTCTCCGAAACTTTCGCCGATCGAAAACATGTGGTCTATGGCTGCTCAACGATTGACCCAGATTACACCCCCAGCTGCCACACCAGATCAACTTTGGCAACGTGTGGAAGCTGCTTGGTCTGCTGTACCCCAAGAACCCATTCAAAGTCTCTTTGAATCAATGCCGAGGCGTGTGGCAACGGTAATCTCCAACAATGGTGGCTACTCTGGCTACTGATTCTGGCAGGAACCACACTACACGGAAGTCTATAAATTTAATAATTTGATACTTGGTCAACATGTTATCTACAAAATAAATTTTGTTGTGCTATCTCTTGTCTTTCTTGGTGTTGCATTTACGGTGGCCAGCAGTGTAAATATTACTCATGAAAACATTTTAAAAACATATAGTTTCTCATTGTAAATACGGATAAGTCTTTAAAATGCACATACATAATTTATCGCTATTCATCGTAATCCAAAGTCTTGTAATGTGAAAAAGTTCAAAACAACATAAGTAAGAGATAAGCTTTTGTGACGAAGGACGGGTGGTCAGTTGCTTGTAAATGTCACGATAACGGGCTATATACGTGATTGAAGCGCTTTTTGGAATTTTATATACTCCTTTCTTAATTTATCTATTTTAAGAAAATGCTTTTCCAATTTGTAGGAAAGCTGGATCCCTGCATATTTTTATCCGCTCTCAAAGAATCTGGCTTCTTGTCCGTCTTCATAATTTATCAAATTTTTGATGTCACTGTCATTGAAAGTTTCGTCTTCAATCAAGCGCGGGCTGCTGGAGCATTGACAGAAAGCAACTAAATGCGCATTGTCGGGAGACTGTTTATAACAAATGAACAGAACGTCTTGAAGTGTCTACATGTCAGTGGCGTAACGTACACCCCCGCATCACGGGGGGAGGGGCAAGACACTAGGGCCCAAGACCTGACTTACGCTAAATACGTATTTACCCAATTTATAAAATATTAAAGGCGAAATCTGACTTTCAGGGGGAGGGGGGGGGTCCTAACATTTTCCGTTACGCCACTAGTAAATGGATAGAAAACATTACAGTGGCGCCAAAGCCACTGAAATTCATAAACAGCATAAAAAAAATATCCTCATAAAAAGTCGCACAAAAAGGAAATCGCATAAAAAAAGACCGCATAAAAAAAGACCGCACAAAAACAGGTTCGACTGTACTTATCTCATTTTTTTGTTTTTAATACTTATACCTGAAACCGCGGAATGGGTCATTTTGACCCCATTATAATCACAAGTACTAAATTTGCAATTCAACGATTCCTGGAATGGGAAAAGCTTTTTCAGTCCTCTAAGATACCTTATCTAATTTTCCTGTACAATGTACTAGTAGAAGAACTACTGGAAAGAAAAAACAATGTGTAAATAAACGTAAAAAGTTATCAGATTCAAAAACAGATGAAATAAACTCTGGGACGGGTTGGAAAAGCATCACCTCTGGAAGTTGTACGCGTGGAAGAATTGCTGAACATAATGTTTTCAAAGAAAAAAGTGACCCAACCAGTTATGCAAAGCAAAATATTGAAAATAGTTATTCAATTAGTATAGGGAGTCTACTTATAAATGAACCTATGCTTCGCGTCATATCAAAATGTACAGACGAAGAAGCTCACCGGCAACTGGGAAAAAATGAATGGCCAACAACTTTAGACGAACTAGACGCTTTTATATCAATTTTGTATGTTCAAGGTATTTACTTTGCAAATAATCCAGAGCATGATAGTCTGTGGTCTATTGTTCGGGGTCCATCTTTTTTCCGCGATACTACGGCGAGAGAGATTCAGAGAACTTATGAAATTCCTGCAATTCGACAAACAAACTACAGGATCTGAACGCCTTCAAACAGACAAATTGTGCTTCATTTCTGAAGTTTGGAAGAAATTTATTGAAAATTCTATAATTTGCTCTAAACCAGGACCATATATAACTATTGATGAACAACAATTTCCGTCTAAAGCTAGGTGTCGTTTCACACAATCTATGCCAAGTAAACCAGATAAATTTGATATCAAGTTCTGGCTTGCCACTGATTTTAATAGTAAATATGTGCTCAATGGTTTTCCATATTTGTGTATATATGAGGAACGTCCTGTAAACCTATCTCTCCCCGAATATGTCGGTTTGCGTTTGATAAAACCTTTTGGAAATAAAGCAAGAAATGTCACTACAGATCCTTTTTTCACTACACTAAATCTGTCCCAAATGCTAAAAACGAAGAACACTAGTTTAGCTGGGACGATGAAACGAAATTGGAAAGAAGTACCTGAATTTGTGAAAAAAGTAAATATGCCGTTATACTAAGGTGACCAACCGTCCTCCTTTTATAGGTTCTGTCCTTCCTCGAAAAGTGCCCACCTTTTTGTCCTCCTTTTCAATATTTTAAAACTGATCGGTTAATCTTTATTTTCAGAGATGAACCAAACATGTTTCCAAAATGTCGAAGAATGGTCTGAAACAAATATCACAGGAAATAACAGTTTTCAATGGTATTTTTTGACTTTGTCACATGTAAATTGAGCTGATATAGAAAATTACGTTGAATTTTTATCGAAAGAAATGCCTGATACTAAAATCCATGACAATTGTCTGTTTGAAGTAGAAAGAAGACTAAATGTATATTTAAATTCTAATAAATTAGAACAATTGGAAAATCAACATGCTGGGAAATTGGTAAAAGATTGGTGAAATTATACTTAAACCATTTAAAAAATGAACACATTCCATATGAAAATGTAATTATTCTTGTTGAATTTACGTTGTGCTGGCCTGGAACTAATGCAGCAGTTGAAAGAAATTTTTTAGTTGGTAATGATTTTTGTGAAGTGACTAGTGAGAAATCAAAATTGAATGTTAATATTTTAGCTACAGTGCTTACCGTAAAATTCAGTATGAAGGATATTTTTTGCCCGAACTTCCCAATATATTAAAAAATGATATGTTGACAAAAAAAATCATTCAATGGAAAAATACTCGCTTAAGATAATAATTAAAAAGAATGTAAGCGTAATTAGCGTATTTTATTTTGAATTAATAAAACGTTTCATATATTTAAGTAGTAATTTTTTCTTAAATTTTTCGTCCTCCTTTTCATTGTAAAAAAAAAATGGTCACCTTAGTTATACGGTACATTATTACTGGAGCATGATGATATAACTTTGACAGTTTATCAGGGGGAAAACTAGCATAAAATGTCTTATTATTGAGCTTCTTTCACACCACAGTTGATATCGGCAATAATCACCCAAAAAAGGTTCCAGAAACAATATCATTTTATAACTCAACAAAATTTGGTGTCGACATTTCCGACCAAATGGCTCGGAAATATTCTGTGAAGGCAGGATCAAGGAGGTGGCCAGTTCATGTATTCTACAATATTCTTGATCTTGCAGGGAATAATTCTTGGATTTTATACAAAGAAGTTATTGGTAACAAACTAACGAGGAGAGAATATCTTCAACAACTAAAAGCAGTGTTGCGTAGTGCGTATATTCACAAAAGAAAGTACACAAGTCAGATACACAGACAAAAGCGGATACTACTGAAGAATTAGCGCAGATGCGAAAAAGGGTTCATTGCAAAGATTTCCTGTGTAGAAACAAAACTGTAGATACTTGTTCTGACTGTAAAATACCGATAAGTGGAAAGTGTACAAAATATATAAAAAGAAGTTACCCAAAATGTGCATGAACTGTGTAAGAAATCTCGACAGGTAAGAAACTAAATATTTCTGTTCAAGTTGTCTGTATATTTTATTAACTGTATACAATATTTCATATTGCAATATCTTATTATTTTTTATCACTTATTATAACAATTTAATGTTAAAAATGGATAAATGTCATTACTAAATAATTACAGCGTACTTTAAGCATAGCAACAAGAGTTTTTATTAATTGGGGTCAATTTTACCCCACCTGTGGTTTTAGGTATACCGAAACTGCCATGGTTCTCGTGTTAATATTATAAACTGCAGATATTATCAATATATGTATCATATTTTGTATATCACAAGCCCATGGATGTCAGTAGTAATTATTAAACTTGCTTTTAATTTATATATATAGTATTGATAAATCAATTATTAAATACTTTTTGCCGCACTGATACATTTATAAATATCTTATATCAGTGTGAATCTTTTATTTTGAGTAAACGTCTGAGACCATTTTTAATTGATTTTGTGACCAAGTCACCTAGGCTATGTAAAATAAGGATAAGAGGAACCTTTTTTAATTACTGTCTTATTAACAAACGCTCCAACTGAAGACAAAGCTAATGTGGAAAAAGAACTATTTTATGAGGAACTATGCCCTTTATGCATCATGTCCAAAAAACGATGTTAAAATTATACAAGAGGATGTAAATGTGAAAATTTGTACGGAGAAGGAATTTAGGCAAATTGTTGGAAAAAATAGTCTTCATGATTAATCAAATGATAATGGGAAACGGCTAATTGATTTTGCAGCTGACCATAATATGGTCGTACCAAGTACAATGTGTTCCAACATAAAAATATTCATAAAATTACTTGGAGATCTCCTGAAGGAAGCACATGCAATCAAATTGACCATCTTCTGGTTGATTCTAGACACAAGTCAGATATATTGGATGTAAGAACTTATCGTGGAGCTAACCTGGATTCAGATCATTTTCTGGTTATTACAAGGGTTAGAGCAAGAATTTCTAATTTCCGAAAGAGTCATGGAAAATGTTTGGAAAAATTTGACTGCGGACAGTTTAAAGATAAAGCATTGAAGCTAAAATTCCAGGAACAGCTTGAAATTAAATACAAAGAAATTAACAACATTTTTATTGATGAGGGTAGCATAGACAAAAAATGGAATACACTAAAGGAAAAAATCATCGAAACAGTTAACAAAGTTGTAGAAAAGGTTAAAATAGAGTAAAAAGGACTGGTTTGACAATGATTGTTTCATGGCTACAAAGAGGAAGAATGAGGCATATAGTAAAATGCTGAGTAAGAGACATTCAAGAAGCTCAGTGTTTGCATACAAAGATGCAAGAAGAGAGGAGAAAAAAATTCATAGGGCAAAAAAAGGATATTTTTCGAGGATCTTTTTAAAAATATTGAACATTTGAGGGGATCCAACGAAAGCAGAGCTTTCTTTCGAGAAATAAGCCTTGGAAGCAAAGATTTTAAGCCAGAACCACCTCTCTTGTTGTAATAGAGAAGGAATTATTTTGAGTGATAAAACAGAAGTGTGTTAAGACATTTCGACAACTTACTTAATAGTGATAATGGTGACTATAAAGCACTTACAGGAAGCACGGAAACTCAGAGCCAAGGTGTAGTTGAACCACCATCATTGGAGGAAGTCTCATTGAAGCCATAAATAAACTAAACTACAACAAGGCACCTGACCCTGGCGCTATTCCATCTGTTCTACTGAAAAATGGAAGAAAAGAAACTTCTAGGAAAGTTTACAATTTAATTCAAGTAATTTGGGAGCAGGAAGTAATCCCTAAGAAATAGAAAATGAGTATAACTTGTGTGATACATAAAAAAGGAGATATACTCGAATGTTCAAATTATAGAGGAATCAGTCTGCTCTGTACAAGTTATAAGGTATTCTCAAATATTCTATTTAACAGACTTTCTCCACTAGCGGAAAATACATTTGGAGACTACCAGAATGGATTTTGGAAAGAAAGATCCGCTACAAAGCAGATATTCAACATTCGTCAGATTTTGGAGAAAACAAGGGAATTTGAAATTGACACGCATCACCTTTTTATTGATTTCAAAACCGCTTATGATAGCATCCACAGAAAGACTCATATTGCAGCCATGAAAGAGTTTAAAATCCCTGACAAGTTATTAAGGCTGATAGAGGCCTGACATTAAGTGAGACAAAGATCGTAGTAAAGGTTCAGAATGATCTTTCAAATCCATTGGAAATAAAAAAGGCGTTCGACAGGGAGATGCACTGGCGTGTCTTCTATTTAATATAGCATAAGAAAATGTGGTAAGAGATTCCAATATCAATACCAGAGGAAATATTTTTAATAAATCCATACAGTTATTTGCTTTTGCTGATGACATTGATATCATCGCTCGAACACCTACCGCCCTAAGACAGGCCTTCTTAACTTTAGAGAAAGAAGCCCTCAGAATTTGACTGAAAATCAATGAGAATAAGACCAAGTACATGCCTTGCACTAAATCATGTTTTAACAATTCCCATTTTAAAATTGAAGAGTATAGTTTTGAAGCTGTTGATAGCTTCGCCTATTTAGGTTCAGAAATTAACAATAGAAACGATTGTACTACTGAAATCCAAAAGAGAATTACAATAGCTAATAGATGTCTTCATGGAATACGAAAATATATGAAGTCAAATTTAATCAAAAGAAAAACTAAGGTTCTAATGTATAAAAGTCTTTTAAGATTAGTATTAACTCATGCATGTGAAACTTGGTCCATATCTCGAACAGATGAGAACATGATAAGTATCTACGAAAGGAAGATTTTAAGATCTATTTTTGGAGGAATTAAGGAAAATGGAACATGGCGAAGAAGATCAAATTTAGAGCTCTATCGTTCATATAAGGAATTTGATATTGTTAACTTCGTCAAAAAATACAACGAATTAAATGGGCAGGTTACGTTATCAGAATGAACGAAGACCGCACCACTAAAAAAGTCTTCAATCCTCAACCAATGGGCACACGAAGAAAGGGCAGGTCAAATCTCAGATGGATTGATGGCCTAGAAAAAGATCTCCTAGTTTTAAGAACAAGGAATCGGAGAACACTGGCAGGAAGAAGTCTAACCTGGAAAAGGCTTCTTGAGAAAGCCAAGGCCTACCCTGGGCTGTCGTTCCACTGAGGAAGGAAGGGATATCAGTGTGAATATGTATTTTTTTTTAGAATGTCAGAATGTATCCTTTTTTGCTTCCTTTCGGTAAATTAAAAATATTTTAAATCTTTTATTTTGGACTTTTCGATATGCTCGCGCCCCCCACGTAGGATTATCATGCCCCCCTCCCAAGAAGGGCGCGCCCCACAGTTTGAGAAACGCTGCGTTAGAACATAATTTTTTTTATCACATGCGCGAGTCTTTTTTTTTTTATTTCCATTTTCAGAAGTTTTCGAGAAGTGTTTATAATGGTAAGAAATTTTGCAGACGCAAACGTTTTCGCTTTTATAGGGTTGCAACTTAATGTTTTAATTACCAAATCTGGAAATTGGATCTGAAATTAGTCGCCAAATCTTCAAATGGTATATAGAACTAGTCGTCGAATCTGGAAATGGAAAATGGAATTAGTCGCCAAATCTGGAAACGGTATAATGAATCAGTAGCCAAATCTGAAAATCGTTATTCCTGAGGATAATGATCAGGATAATGAAACAAAATTGTGAAATTATCGTATTGTCATCGGTCCTTAACAAGTATGCAAAAATTCGAATTAATTTGACCTCTTTTAAAGTGGGTAAAAATCGAGTTCATTCCGTTACATAAAAGTGAAGCTTATAAAAGCGTATTAAAAAAAGTTAAAATCCTCATTTCTATTTATAATGAATTAAGAAAAATTTGTACAGCGAGTCAATGATGTGAAATATTATCGACTTGTAAGATCAATCGTATTTTACGCCGATGTAATGTTCTGATATCAACATTTCATCCCAACTTACATTTGTAAGTTACTGAAGTGACTACAAAGTGTTCAACTTATAAAGAATAAAACGCTACAGAGTTTTATTAGATAGAATTTTTTTCATTCAACCTTGGAAATCCATATAGTCATAAGATAATCTATTTATAGCTTATTTTTTGAATCTGAAATCCGGAATTCTGGAAATGGGAATTGTGTTTCTATTTTTGTTTTGGGAGTTTATTTCTAGATCTGATGGACAAGAAACATGTTTCAACCTTGAATATAAAAAGCTGGGTAGAATTTTAATTGCATTTCTTATCTTGGCTTGTTTCGCTAAAGAAGTTGTAGCGAAAATAATAGATGCAATGTGTTATTTATTTGTTAAACAAATTATCTTCCTATCTTAGATAGTTTTATTGTTTTTTGTAAGTTTTTATAGAATGTAAATAATTATTTTGCACATTCCAATTGGAATCTTAACCTCATTTTCATACTGTTATAAATAGGTTATTTTCATTGCATCAGAAAAAAAAAATGATTCCGAATTTTCCTCGAGTTGAATGCTTTTACATAACGATTGTAGCATGAATGATGTTACACAAGCTTGAAATTCATTCGAAGTGCATAAAATTCTCACCTCAAGTTGAATTAATAAAAAGAAAATTTTACGTAAAATATTCCTGTACTCAAATTTAATATTTATTTATTCCTCTCAAACTGTGTATGAAGGGATGCAATGTGAGTTATTTTTTTACTCAGGAAAATCAATTTTAAAGAATCTATAAAGCTTTTTTTCCCTTTTTAATGAGACCAAGGATCCCAAAAAAATTTTCTAAAACAAATCAATGAAAATCTTATCTTCTAATAATTATATATAGGGCAAGTGAGAGAGAGAGTGAGAGTTTTATTATGTCTTGGCTGTGTGTGTATAAATGAGGTGACCAGTCTTTTTACAATGAAAAGGAGGACGCGCGTGAAAAATTTAAGAAAAAGTTATAGAACGTAAATATTTGAAACATCTTTTAATTCAAATAAAAATAAGCTAATTACGCTTGCATTCCTTTTAATTATTTACTTAAACGAGTATTTTCCCACTGATTTTTTTTATTTTTTTGTCAATATATCATTTTCTAATACATCGGAAATTTCAGAGCAAAAAATATCCTTTATATTGAGCTTTAAAGTAAGTGCTACAGTTAAAGTATCACATTCAATCTTGATTTCTCACTTGTCCAAAACTTATTACCAACTGAAAAAACTCTGTCAATTTCTGATTAGTTCCAGGTCAGCACAACATAAATTCAGCAAGAATAACTACATTATCATATAGAAAGTGTACATTTTTGAAATGGTTTTGTATTTCCACCCATCTTTTATCAATTTCAGCCAGCTGATTTATCAATTGTTCCAAATTATTAGAATTCAAATATACATTCAGTCTTCTAATTTATCCAAACAGACAGTTGTCATCGATTTTAATTTCAGGCATTTCTTTCGATAAAAGCTCAACACAATTTTCTATATCTGCCCAATTAACTTGCGATTAAGTCAAAAAACACCATTGAAAACAGTTATTTCCTGTGATATTTGTTTCAGATTATTCTTCGACATATTGGAAACATGTTTGGTTCATCTCAGAAAATAGAGATTAACAGATCAATTTTAAAATATTGAAAAGGACGACAAGTAGGAGGATACTTTTAGAGGAAGGACAGAACCTATAAAAGGAGGACTGTCCTCCCTAAAGGAGGATGGTTGGTCACCTTACTATAAAGCAACACGACAGCTGTTGGAGATTAGCCTCCTAACTTTGAACCTCGGTCAAGTGACGATTACGACCCCTGAGGTGGCAGCCCCCCTCTTCTTACTACTACACCCCACCAAAGAGTGTGAGCCTCAACAGATTTAACTTGTTTCCAGCCCCTCTATACACGGCGGGTCTTCAGTGGCAACAAGGCTCAAACCGGCGACACTTCAGCCACGTGCTCCTGACCATAAACACTAGGCTACCGTGATTGCTTTATATCTAGGACGAACACACAAAGTCTTGCCCTGATTATAAATATTTATTGCTCTGAAACTTTTATACTTATACATGTTTGTTTTGATATATTGTAAATACTATTATGTGGATTATATATTATTTTATAAATCCATTTACCTCAGTAAATTGCAAAGTGTGTGTCTTTGGTAGCTGGAAGAATGTCTAGTTCCCGTCAAGTGTTTTTTATCGTGTCTTCTGTCCCGCCACCTATTTCTTTCAACATTTCACACCATTGCTTTTTTGATTTTGCATCAGAACAACAATCCATCAGGACGTCCATAACAGGGTCGAGATTAACTCTGAACATTAATGGGAGAATTCGTTTCATGAAACCAAAGCACAGGTTGGGCTTTGTCTTAAATCGCACCATTTCGGTCGAAAATGATGTCTTCCTTACAAATGTTCCCCCAAGTCCCTCTTGAAGAAACACTCCCACCATCGATTGCACAAAAAACTACTAAAACTGAATTATCCAGTGATTCCAAAGTTATATTGTTGTATTAAAGGGTTATTTTGTAATGAATTTTTATAACAAGGGCAAGACTTTTGGTTCATTCTATATAATTAAAAACAAAAGCTATTTGAATCGGGTAACTTTTCAGTTACATTACATATTTTTAGATGTCGAGAACTCAATAGAATTGAAGTTTCTTCAGTACACTTCTCCTGTTTGCCTAAAATGAATTGTTTCTTCTTTTTTTCCTCTGAAATGAAACAAAAGGCTCTTCTGAATTCAAAATTTACTTAAAAACCCCAAATATTTTTAAATTATATATTTAATTGTAGAATAAAAATATTCGAATATGCGGGTGTGGGATCATTTGGATTTTAAAGAAAAATTTCACACTAACAATTATTTTGAGTGCTTTCTTTTTTCAGGTGCATTGTGCACGAACAAAATGTTCAAATATTTTCTTCTCACTATTAATTCAATTCGAAGCCCCATGTGTTAAATTCCCGAGTAGAAATGAAATTTTATATCCCATTTCTATTATGTGTGTGTGTGTGTGTGTAAGGTATGTCACAGGAAAATGAAGAAATTAGGAATTTCATGAAATCCCTAAGGGATAGGATGAATTCATGCAAGATGTTAACGTCTCTTCAAGATCATTTCCATGATGAAATTAAGTGACTTTATCAAACCCGGAACTGTTTCAGTGAAATGATGAAATGAACTAGATATGATTTGCATTGGCAAAATACTATCCAGAAAGGGGGGAGACACTTGGGGGGTCGAGTCCTTGCACTTCCTAACCATACAGATAGTACTATCGATCCCATATTTTTTTTAAAAAAATATGGCTTACTTGTTCATTTCATTATTTCACTAAAACAGCTCGGGGATTTGATCAAATCACTTACTTACATAAGGGAAATGATCTCAAAGAGACGGTACTTTAACATCTTGCGTGGATTGATCATCTCCCTTAGGGATTCGATGAAAGTCCTAATTCCAACATTTTCCTGCGACAGAATCTTAAATTAAACAGCAAATTCTTTCTCAGAAAAGATATTTCAAACATAACAATTTCAATCCCAGTTCATTAATTTTCACATATACACGCTTCCACCCTTTACTTTCCAATCGAAAATATAGACTAAAACATGATTATTTAACAGTTCTGGAAATAAGTATTTATAGTCCAAGTCAATCGGGTCACTTGGCGTTCGTTTCTCTCAAAGGAAAGATGTGCCGATTGCTCGCTAAATACAAAACTGTTTTTACACTAAGTTCTAAATGCTGATTCTAAAACATCGTAGGTTTAATGCCGGCAGAATCGTGTCCCTGAAATCGGATTTCAAATTTTTAACCTAAATTTGTTCATAAAAACAAAATCCTTTTAAAAAACCAACGCCAAGTATACGAAATGGACTTTTAAAATACAAGCTAAGACTCGGCCACCCGTTTGCACACTGTCACCTAGAGAATCTCGCCATCTAATACACTCTGTAAAAATAAATCCAAGACTGCCATTTTCACAAATAATTAAAAACGTTGCTGAGAGATTCCAAAAAATATGAGTTAAACCACAATTCGAAGAGAATTGAAAATGAGTTTCTATATCATGACTGAGTTGCACGGAAGAAGCCATTCATTTCCCGAGTTAACAGAGCTAAGAGAATGGCCTTTTTTCCAAAGAACATCTAAATAAGACATACGATATTTGTAAAAATTTAATAAATTCAGATGAAATTAAATTTTGTATTTACGGTGTCAAAGGATGAAAATATGTCTGGAAGATAGAGAGCTAAGATCTCTTTCCGACTCTCAAGCATAGGTTATGCGGCCAGAGCGGACAGTAGCTGCAGCGAATACGTGAGGGGAGCTGGGTGGGCAGAGCGGTCATTCTTGCACCTACAGTGCTGTTTCCCTAATCAGTCACATGTCATCTATTGTGTAGTTTCGAGCTTTGCGCCTGCTGTAGAAATAAGCCGATTATTTTGAGAGAGAATGCCCTTCTCATTTTCTTAGTAGATGTTTTATCCTTATGAAGTGTGTATGTGTGCCTTTTTATATTGTCGAAAAAATCTGTGACGGATACCATTTCTACAAAATTACTCTCTTCAAAAAAAGGAAAAGGATGTGTTAAATGTAGATGATTACCCACACTGTTTACACCGAAAATATAATTAGGAATGAGTTGGGTATGCAAGAATTTTTTCAGTTTTCTTCAGTACTTCGTACTGAAAATTTGCTTTACATTTCCTTTACAACAATGTGTCTTTTCTTTTACACATACCCAACTCATTCCTAATTATATTTTCGGTGTAAACAGTGTGGGTAATCATCTACATTTAACACATCCTTTTCCTTTTTTTGAAGAGAGTAATTTTGTAGAAATGGTATCCGTCACAGATTTTTTCGACAATATAAAAAGGCACACATACACACTTCATAAGGATAAAACATCTACTAAGAAAATGAGAAGGGCATTCTCTCTCAAAATAATCGGCTTATTTCTACAGCAGGCGCAAAGCTCGAAACTACACAATAGATGACATGTGACTGATTAGGGAAACAGCACTGTAGGTGCAAGAATGACCGCTCTGCCCACCCAGCTCCCCTCACGTATTCGCTGCAGCTACTGTCCGCTCTGGCCGCATAACCTATGCTTGAGAGTCGGAAAGAGATCTTAGCTCTCTATCTTCCAGACATATTTTCATCCTTTGACACCGTAAATACAAAATTTAATTTCATCTGAATTTATTAAATTTTTACAAATATCGTATGTCTTATTTAGATGTTCTTTGGAAAAAAGGCCATTCTCTTAGCTCTGTTAACTCGGGAAATGAATGGCTTCTTCCGTGCAACTCAGTCATGATATAGAAACTCATTTTCAATTCTCTTCGAATTGTGGTTTAACTCATATTTTTTGGAATCTCTCAGCAACGTTTTTAATTATTTGTGAAAATGGCAGTCTTGGATTTATTTTTACAGAGTGTATTAGATGGCGAGATTCTCTAGGTGACAGTGTGCAAACGGGTGGCCGAGTCTTAGCTTGTATTTTAAAAGTCCATTTCGCATACTTGGCGTTGGTTTTTTAAAAGGATTTTGTTTTTATGAACAAATTTAGGTTATAACGTGTACTCAAAAATAACACCGGCGGCTAGCTCAAATAATTTTAATTGGTTATACTTTCTAATTGAGCACACAGTTACAAATACATAAAAACAGTTAAGACAATACAAATGCTACGGAATTTAGCATTGGTGGACACTGGCACGTCCGCCCTCCACCGAGGTGGCTGGCTGACTTTCGCGCGTCCTTCCTTCACCGAGGTAGCAGTCAGACTCCTTACTTGTTCATACGGCCAGGAGAGGGCGCTCTATTACCATTCGTTACACTCCCCCTCTGGTTCCTAGGTATCGTCCTCGATGAGGAACCAGCAGAATTGTCGTTCCTGGGTCTTCCTTTTTCTTCTGAGAGGTATCACTGGAATGACTTCTCCCCCTACTTCGAAGATGGAATAACTTATCTGATGCACCATGAAGACGGATGCAATCTAAAATATCAAATTTCCCGGTAGGAAATATACAATCAAAAACATCAAATTTCCCGGTAGGAAATGTACAATCAAAAACATCAAATTTCCCGGTAGGAAATATACAATCAAAAATATCAAATTTCCCGGTAGGAAATATACAATCCCAAAATTTCTTCGTAGCCGGCAGCTACACTTCAGAAACCACTTTAAAATTCTTTATGAACTAGGTGTTCAGAAATTGAATTGATAATTTTACATTGGGCTCCATTTCCCGGTAGGAAATATTCATTTGCGAAGAGAACAGTCGCCGGTTGATCCATGCTTTGATCTCCATGATCTCAGCCACATTGGAAACGGACTCTTCTGTTCTCCAGAAATACTCATCAGTGAAGAGAACAGTCACCAGTTGATCCATGTCTTGATTTCCATAATCACTGCAGCAATGGAAACGGACTCTTCTGTTCTCCGGACTGATAGGGATGTAAGATAACCAGACTTCTTACAAACACTCGGGCGCCATTTATAGCCTTTTGGCATTCATTGGCGCCATTTGTCACAAGCTAGTGTAACAATCACTTTCAGGCATCTGGTATCACCCCAAATTTCATTCATCTTTGATTACAGATTTCGATGTATTTTTAACAGTAATGAAATGAAGAAAAATTTAATTAGCAATAGTTAACATTTTTACCATTTGGGCGTTACTTGCAGCGAAGCCAAATTTTCCTCACGCTTTTCAATTAAGGAATTGATTTCGAGACCAACTTCATTTCAATCATGTAATATCGTAATTTAATTTTGTAATTTAAAAATGATTCAATGGATCTCCTCAGCCACAAATTAAATGCAGTTAAGTTAGTTTTAAAATAGTTAACCTTTATAATTGAGCATCAACTAGTCATTAGAAGAACAAGAATTGGATATTCGAACACAATACTATTCAAAAATATCTTATAAATGTTTTACGGGAAACAAAATCTAAAGTTTGAAAGCAAAATGAAAATTTAAGTAAAAAGAAATTCTGATGAACTTAGTCAAAACAACATAAAAATTAATCCTTTGAAGGAATAAAAATACTGCTTAAAAATGTTGTAGATATTTTGCAGAAGGCAAAATCTTAGCTTTGAAAATAAAAATAATTCACATATAAAAGAAATTCTGATGAAATTCAAAATCGAAACAAAACCTATGAATGAATCTTTTGAAGGAATAAAAATACTTTTCTCTATAATACTTTTTTTTAAACAAAAAATAATAACAATTTCTTTCTTTTAAATTCACAAAAATCTAATATGTGATCAAAATTCTTCAATATAGTTAGAAATAAAACACAGTAAACAACATTTAAATTCAATAAGAAAAAGGTACTAAACAGGAAATATCAATCTCAGTGACACTCTTGCGTCATAAGTGAATTAATGAGTCAGCAGTAAAAGTGAAAAGTATCCTAGATTAATAAATTTTACAGAACAAACAGTGAGTGCTGTATTCTGAGTTCCAAGTAAAATGAACAAGAAAAAAAAAGAACATCTGATTTTCACCAGGCACGGGGTGAAAGACAGAAAATCGGGAGGGGGGAAACACCCTTAGTAACAAAACGAATAGCTTTTAAAGAAAACAGGCAGTGAAAACTCAAGGTCAGAAGTGGGGGTAAAAATTCCCCAAACAAGTACACTAATAGTCATAAATCACAGGCAGGGAGAAAAATTGAACAAAAGTAGAAAGAGTTTTCTTACTAGAGAAAGGAATTACTCAAATAAAATAGACTATTAAATTATTATGGTTATATATATGCCATAAAATACAAATACACAAGTAAAATTCAACAAAAAGTCAAAATGAATAAGAAAACAAAACGAAAGAAACTTATCTGACGATCCGTGAAAACGAATGCAATCCAAAATTTCTAATTTCCCGGTAGGAAATAAACAATCCAACTTCGTAGCTGGCAGCTACAACTTCAAAAAATACTTTTAGAAATTCTTTATGAACTAGCAGTTCAGAATATTGAGGATAATTTCGTTAGACTAGCAGTCCTATTAAAATTAACTTCCTCTTCGTGCCAACTCGCTGGGCGCCATTTTATAACGTGTACTCAAAAATAACACCGGCG
>BMAV01002825.1:84717-96802 GCA_019973955.1 Trichonephila inaurata madagascariensis
ATTGAATGTGTATTATGTGTGCAAATGCTGACGTAGTGAGGGTATTTTCTCTCAGTGCAAGTTGTTATGATGAATGATGATGTTATGTTGATTTTTATGCCGAAAAAATCATTCAACAGAAAAATATAAAGATAGGATTAAAATTTGCATAAATTAAAAGTATTGAAATGACTTTTTATGTTATTGTTAATTAAAAATATAATAAATTGCAGAAATCCCACAGTTTTATTTTACAAATTTATTCATCATATATAATGATACTACATTTATTATAATTTTGTTAAATAAAAAAAAATCATTTTTACTTTTTACCTCATAATTAAAAAAAAAATAACAGGAAAATATTTTTGAGTCTTCTTCGTCTGATATTCAACAATGATTACAGAGAGCTTCTGTCTGGTTAAAATTGTAATACGGAAATAAAAATGTTCTTTTTAAAAAAAAATTTAAAGCTCTTAAAAATAACAGGAGAAAAAAATAAATTTTCTTTTGCTTATATATATTAAAAATATTTTTTCAACTTTTAATGAGTCATTTCTTTAAAACTTTTATTTTTTATCCTTTATTTGCTTGTTTGCAATAAATTAGAAGTTTCTGTTGCCCGTGAAGTGGATAAAATGTCCATCACACAATACTCGCCCTAAGCAACAGCTGTGAATGAGAAATCTTCCCTTTCTAACAACACAGAAACCGAAAAAGCAATAAAATCGTCCCCTGCAAAACCATTGGAAGACCTCCCGCAGCTTTAAGAGGGGAAGGCATAAAACTGTGGTGCACTTTCCAAGAAGTTCGCAAAATTAAACAAAACCCGTTTCCCTACCACTAGCTTTGAAAAAGTAGACCGCTTTCCAGGTGAGTTTCAATGGACTAAATTCATGTGACGTCACGATCACATGATTCCCGTTAGCTGTTGTGCACGTGCATACGGCGTCATTTGCTTACGACTTATATAAACTCATGTATTTAATTATTCTCTTTTTACGTTCAGAAATGACACGTAGCACTCCTGTATCAAATAAATACCCCAAAAAGAGTTAGACATTCTGATAATTAGGCCGACAATATGAATTAAATGTAAATAATTTACTATATGTTACTGTAACTGAGTTGTTTATTTGGATTTATTAATTTCAATTTTCATTACTCAAATTATTTCTGCTTGATTATGTTTTGAGTTCTCATAGTTACATAACTATAAAATTGATTTCAAGGCCAATTTTTATTAAATAATTATTAAAAACCAAGGGTATAGATTTTCAAATCCGTAATAACTTTCGTGTGCAATAATCTGTGAAACACCAATCACGTAAAACGGCTAAAAAATTTTAAAAATTGGGCATTTTATGAGTTTGAAAAACTTAAATTCTTAATTTTTTAAGTAGTGGAATAAGCTGGTCAAACTGAGACAGACTTATTGCTTTCAAAATCAACTTAATATAATTTGATATAGCATAGATTATTTTTACTGTTACTGTATCCAAACATTTTTTTTTGAAAAAGGGTACTATTTAGTTTTTTAAAAAAAGTTACTTAAGCCAATTTAAAAAACTAAAACAATTCAATTACTGGAAATTATTTGTTAGGTCTGGTTGTACATTTTTTCTTGTTTTGAAAATTCTTATTTTTCAATTCTGTGGCTGAAATATATTCAATTACTTTTACAACCTGAAAAGTTTGTGGAATGTCTAACATAACAATCTTTTGATTTTTTTTTTTTTTTTTTTTTTTGCTTTAAGAGGACGCAGTACGATTCAATTGACCAAAATCGGTCAAAAAATCATATTTAATTTTTTTAGCCTAAATTATTCTTTATATACTTTTCTATAACCTCACAAAACTTGAAACCTCTAAACTTAAAAACACAGAATTATGATAGCTTTCACGTTCGTTTTTATTTACATCTCTATGGCAAATCAAAACTTTAAACTGGCTTATCTCAGAAAGATAAAATAACTAGTTTGTCTTCATTTAAATTGCTAAGGCTTTTTTTCTATTGCGCCTAATGCTTTGAAATTTTTTTTATCAATTGCTAATAGTGCATGTAACAAAAGGTGGTATGCATTTTTGAATCAAAGTAATATTTATTTTTTAAAAAATAATTGAACTCAGAATTTATACATTTCTTAAGGAATTTTCAATAACCATTCATAAAAAGAAGTATTGTATGAATACCAATCACGTTAACGCAAAACTCATACCAACTTTTATTATACATAGTTTGACGTACTTGTAAATCAAATTTTATGCATGTACGTAAGTTTTTGTAGAAGGAATAGCGTTTTAAAATCACTTCACAAAGTTTAAGTTTTTCCTTAAAAAATTACATGGCTACCTTTTTATGAAATTTTGAGCACAAAATCTGTTTAACATAATATACATACATAGGAGGCAACCAAAAAATTTTTTAAAATCTTTAAATTAAAATTTTTTGCCTAAATCGTACCATGTCCCCTTAAATTCACATATTTTTAAGTAGTGTTATTCCTCATTTAAATTGTACAAAAAAAAATTTTTTTTGTCTACATCAGATACATTTTTAATTTAATTGTGAATGGAAGTTTTATGCGACTATTCATTTATATATATGTATTGTATTCTTTGAATCTAATTTGCATTTCATTGTGCTGTAAAAATAAAATTCATTTCATCAATGCATAAATATTTATTAATCAAAAACTTTCATATTAACTCTCTAATACGAGATAAACAATGGTTCAAACAAGTAAACTATTTTTACAAATATTTTGGAACCATCTATTTATAGATAAATCATATGTAATTCAATAAGAAGAAAAATATATTTAAAACTGAGTATAAAATTAAATTGCATTTCTGAAAATTATTGCACCTTTTCTGATGAAACAGTCCCTTAATATTGTATAATCTAAAAAAATTAGATCTACATGTTATAGGCACTTTTTATGAAGAAAAAAATATATTGAATGCGCTATTAAAAATTGTTATGTACATTTTTAATATAGTTCATACTTGCATTAATTTTAGTTTGTTATCCAAGTGTCGCATACCCAAGCTTATTTATTGCGTGTTATTTTCAGAAAAATTACACTTTTTTGCATTACACAAATTATGCATTAATATAAGTAATTTTTTTTAACTTAATAGTGAAATAGTATTTTCTTTTATTATTTTAAGTCATTTCTAAAAAAAATTCGAAATGCATTTAAAGGATAATTAGTAAGTAAATTAGACAGTCAAAGATGCAGAATGTCATTTTATTAGAATAATTTCAAGCATCTTCAAATGCTTTATAATATTGTAAAGTATTTATATGTAACATATTGTAAAAATAAAATTCATTTTCGTCAAATAACTGATCGACAATTAAATAAAATATTTAATGCTACTCTAAAAAATAAGAATCAAATTATAAACTTATCACTGATAATATAGAGCTATTAAAAATATATATAAATTAGCCCATTCACATTTATTTTACGGATGTTTAAAAAGCTTCTAAATTTCAATAGTTGCCATTACTTTTAATCTTTTAGAATCAACTTATATTTAAATGATGAATATCAATGTTAATACATAAAATCCTATTTTGAATTTTAAAACAATGAGTTACATTAAAGCATAAATGAGTAAATAGTAATGCAATCATAATAGTTTCAAAAAACTAATTATAAAACAAAATAATTTATAACTTATCTGACAAGTTCTGATTTGAACAGATGTGTGGCTTGTACTTCACTCTCTTCTTCATTTCTGCTTTTACAAGGCTTTGAATAAAAAAATAATCATTCACTAAGCAATCAGGCTCAGTAAATGATATGTTGCTCACAAATTTATCGTCGAATAATTTTAATCCTTTCGACACATTCGTAGCATTACTTCGATTTCCAGTGGCACTGGAAAACTTCGCACTATAATACAAATATCTCGTGCAAGTTGAAAGTTTTCAAAAGAAGCGGTTTCGAACCTATACTGTGAGCCATTCTTGTGAAAAAAAGTATGAAATATATATATAAGGAACTACAAAATTAATTAATAACTAAGAGCTATATCTAAGTGTATCAAGAACTATAAATAAATATCCCAGCTAACACTAACCAGATAATACTACCGAAGCAGACGAATACTTAATTAGATAAATAAATTAGAATAAAACAAAAATTATATAAAAGAGTTTTTAAAAATATTTGCTAACAAATATATATACTAGAAAAATGCACAAAAAATGCAATGATATCATATATTTTTAATTAGATAAAATTAAGACACAAAAATGTCATTAACATATCTACAGGAAAACGAACTCTATGAGTAAGCACGTGTTTATATTGCCGCCGGAATCACGTGATTACTTACTTGGCGTCTTCCTGTCGTGCAGATAGTCCATTAGCGGGTCATCCACTTAGGGGGTTAAGATAGAAGAAGCAGTAAAATTATTAAATATTTTAGGTTCAGATGAGAGCGATGTTGAAATTGCTTTATCACATTTTACAAAATGGGAAACACAGGCTGAATCAACTGCAAGTGACTTGCCCAAACATATGGAAACTGCTTTGAAAGATAAATCTTCCACAGAGCTTTTGGAGCAGTTTTATTCCAGTGAAGTTTACGCTCTCATTGTGGAAGAAACTATGCGTTATGCAGCAGATGTAAAAAACAAACAAGAGTTCTTGACTACTGCTGACGAAATACGTGTTTTTATAGGAATTTTGCTTCGAACTGGTTATCATTCAAATGCATGTGAACGTGATTACTGGTCAGATGCTGAAGACCTCGGCATTATCCTTGTGAAAAATGCCATGTGACGAAAACGCTTCCAAAAGTTGAAATCGTATTTACCCTTTGTGGACTATGGCATTGTAACTCAGCATAGACAAGATCGATCCTTCAAAGTAAAGCCTTTGTTTGTCATACTCCATAATAATTTTATGAAATTTGGACACTTCTTTGCAAATATAAGTATTGATGAAATGATCATCATGTATTACGGTAGAAATAGACTGAAACAGTTTATCTGGGGCAAGACAATACGTTTTGGATATAAACTTTGGGCTCTCTGTGGAAGAGAGGGATATTGCTAAAATGTTTCTCTCTATTGCGGTTAAGAATCTGATGAAAGAAATGATACTTCTCTTAAAACTCGGGTTGTGATGAAACTAACGGAGAATTTTGTGAACACTTCAAGTTGCATTTTAAATTTTGATAACTTTTTAACTAGCATTGATCTTTTGAAAAATCTTGGTGAACTGGGTTCTGGAGCTACCGGAACCAATCGAGAAAATCGGATAAACCACGAGTGTCCTTTAGAAAAATAAGTCTATTCTGAAGTAAGAAAAATACACGTCTGATTTTTCATTTGACGTGACCTCTGCGATTTTCCTCGCGCGATGGAATGACAATAGTACTGTCACTGTTGCTACAAAGTTCAGCATTTTAGAATGAGTTAGTGAATATTTACGTCGCACTATTCAACTACACGAGGGCATTTTGGCAACGAACCTCGTAATTTTTAACTATGGTCAATTGACGAAGACGACATCTGAGCTGGAACTTTCGATAGATTTAACGTGCATCGTTTCCGTACACGGTGGATCTTTAGTGCTACTGGGCTCGAACCCGTGACATGCCAGCCACTATCCGATATTTGACCACTAAGCAACCGTGGTCATTCAACACTTTATAACCATTCTTTGATGTGAAGAGGCGAGTAAGAGGACAAAAAGTTAAAATTAACATGAACATGCCAAATTTGATAAATTCTTCCAGCAAACATATGAGTCGTGTGGATCACGACGACTGGTTGGCTGGACATTACATGCCCATTACAATTCGTGGGAAAAAGTGGTACTGGCCACTTTTTATACGTTCACTGGATATGGCTATGGCAAACGACTGGATAATTTACAAAACTCTCAACAAAGAGGAAGCGCTAAACTTGAAGGAGTTCCGAAGAGCTGTAACAACAATTTATTTAAAAAAATGTAATAAGAACGAGAGGTAGGCTAGAATGTTGACTGTACCTTCTTATGCAAAAGGAGATATCCGTAAAGATAGTGTTGGTCATTTTTACTCTAAAGCAAGAAGAACAACGTCGTTGTCCTAGAGATGGCTAGAAAGGAAAACCAAAAACATACTGTGGCAAATGTGACAAAACGCTTTGTCAGGTTTTTCTTTCTACCTTTCCACCAAAATTAGAGCAAAATGTAACTGAGAAGTGAAATATTTTCTAAATAAGAAAGCATTATTCAAATAAAGTAAAATTTTGTTCTCGGAAATAGCTTTTCATCATTGTGAAGAGAACACTAAAAGATTTAAGAGCAAATTTTATTCCCTTTATCCGAGTGTCCTATTTAGGGGATGGGTCAGATTTCTTATATAAAATAAATACATTTTTCTTATTTTGTTATATTTAGTTTATTTAGGGTTAACAAACTTTAGAAAACATAATTCTTTTCAAATTTGAACAAAATAAATAAATTGGGATGAAACGTTTTAAGGTTAGGCCTTTCAGTTTGTGCAATGCACCTGCAGCATTCTAACGCCTAATGGAAACAGTCCTCGGAGGAACTTCTTACGAGCCCTGCCTGGTTTATCTTGATGACATTATCATCGTGGGGCATTCTTTCGAAGAACATCTTTAAAATATCAGACGCGTGTGCTCCAAAAGCTGAAAGAAGCTAATCTAAAATTAAGTCCATCCAAGTGCCACCTATTCCGGCGTGAAGTCTCCTATCTCAAACACATCATTTCAAAAGAAGATGTAGGAACAGACCCGGATAAGATCTCGGCTGTGAAAGACTGGGACTGCCCAACGGATGTTCACCAACTCTGGATTTTCTTGGGCTTATGCACGTATTACAGGAAATTAGTGAAAAATTTGTCAAAAATCGCCAGATCACTCTATAAGCTGACCGATGCAAAACATAAAATTGTCTTGGCGGACGATTGCAACACCACCTTTAATAAGATTAAAGACGCACTAACATCTGCTCCAGGCCTGGTACATCTTGAAATCGGGAAACAATTTATTCTGGATACAGATGCAACTCATGAGAGTTTTGGGGCTGTGTTGTCTCAAAAGATAGATGTTCAGGAGCGTGTCATTGCCTATTTTAGCAAGTGTCTGTCCGTGCCAAAAAGAAACTATTGTGTTACCAGGAAGGAACTGCTTACTATAGTAAAAGTCGTAGAACACTTCCATCCTTATCTCTGAGGTCGAAGATTTCTTCTGCGAACAGATCATGCCTCATTGGCCTAGCTACTGAATTTTAAAAATCCAGAAGGTCAAATAGCTTGGTGGATATAGAGACTATAGGAGTATGACGTGGAAATTCACCAAAGAAAATGATGAGTACATTGAAACGCAGACACTCTTTCGAGAAGACCTGCCCTGAGAGCTGCAAATACTGCTCAAGAGTTGAAAAGAAATTTGGTGTAATAGATCCAGTAGTCCGCCAAGTTACAACGTCATCAACATCGGAATCGAACCCATGGATATATGGGAGTGTCCGCAAAGGTAAACTGCCTGATCCTGAAATAAAACCAATCATAGAATTAAAATAGTCGTCTGACGAAAAGCCGAGGCGGCAAGACATCGTCCCTTTCCATACTACAACGAAACGTTAATGGGCTCTTTCCATCTGAGAAATGTTGTTTTGTATCGAAAATGGGAGTCTGACGATGGAAACGCTTTCAGATGGTAATTGATACTCCCAAAGACAAGATTTTCAATAGTCCTTAAGGAACTCCGTTTCAGTCCAACTGGAATTCAATTTGGTGTTATGAAGACCCTACATAAAGTCCGAGGGTGCTTCAACTGGAACAATGTGTGGAATGACGTTGAGAAGTGATGTCGAACATGTGATCCCTGTGCTGCACTCAAAGGGCCCAGGAAACGCAATAGAAGAAGACTGCAGCTGTATAATGAGGGAGCGCCTTTCGAGCGAATAGCTTTTTACATCCTAAGCCCACTTCCAAGATCATCAGATGGCAACAATAACATCCTGGAGGAGATGGATTTATTCACTAAGTGACCTGAAGCCGATTCCATTTATGACCAAGAGACCTAGACTATTGCAGAGGTTCTAGCTCAACACTGGATCTCACGATTCGGGGTATCTCTAAAACTGCACTCCGATCAAGGGAGAAACTCTGACTCTGCAGTTTTCAAGAGACTGTGTGAAATACTCGCCGTCGAAAGACCCGAACAAGAGCTTTACATCCTCAGTCTGACGGCATGGTAAAGAGGTTCAATCGTACCATTCTGAACAGACTTTCTCTCCTGGTATCAGGTAATCAACAGGACTGGGACAAGAAACTGCCCTTTTTCCTGCTTGTCTACAGGAGTGCCATTCACGAGACCACCGGCTATTCATCATCTCAGATGCTCTTAGGACGTGGTGTTCGTCTGCCTGCAGTTCTTCTGTTCAGTCGGAAACCAGATGCCCACCTGGCGCCTGAGGAGTATATCGAGAAACTACAGGCACGGATGGAGGAAATACATCATCTGGCTAGGGAAAGAATCGGCATGGCTTTCGAGAAGATGAAGACAAGATACGACGCAAGAGCAACCGGACATGACTTCCACGAAAGCGACAAAGTGTAGTTATATAATCCAAAACGTCGCAAAGAACTCTCTCTGAAGCTGCAGACCAACTGGGAAGGTCCTTACACAGTCCTAAAAAGACTGAATGACGTTGTGGTGTGGATACAGAAATACCACACTCAAAACCGGTGGTAATATATTACAATAGGCTAGCCCCTTACCTTGACCAAGATGAATAAGACTCTTAAGTTCAGACCATGGTCATTAATTATTTTGTAGATAATGTAAATTATTTCTCTTTTCTAATGCCTTTGTTTTATTTGAATATTGTAATTTATGTTTACATCTCTTCAAGTATTTTGAAATTACTTGCTTTGTATATGCTGTGGAGTACATTTGTTACTTTATATGTGATTATTATGTGAGTAGTTTGCCTGTAAATAGATACATCTTAGTCAAAGATTGTACTGCCCGGGACGCGCAGTCTTTGAGGAGGGAGCAGTCTTACGAATTTTGTGTTAATAATTTATATTTGCATGTGTAATGCATTTATATTACTCGGTTATATTTATTTTATCTTAAAATTGCACTATTCAGAAGCAATCGCCGTTCCTTACGCTATTGTGGCGATTCAATGAGAGCTGGGTGAAATCTTGGCGACTTTGGCAACCATTTTGGCGTCATTGGCGACCATGATGGCGAGTTCTGGACACTCTGGATTCTTCTAGAAATTAGTGTATTTCTCCACTAATTTCCCACTCTATGACGTGTGCAAATTTTTCTGGAAGTTTCCACCGGGTTTATATATAGAGTGGTGCTATATATATTCGCAACTAGACAGTCTTGATTCAATCAGCGATTAGTGAGCATTGTTTTAATTACCGATTAGCTCGGCTGTGCTTGTGAATATTCTTTTACGTACGTGTATTTTAAACAATGATAATTGTGTTTGATTGCTGCTGAAGGTGTGAAGACCTTCTGAGATCTACTCTGTAACTATTGTTGCGGAATCCTGTATTTAAAGAATTGCATTTCCAATAATAAATTCACATCGCTCTTAAAGAACTGTTATTTTTCTTTGTGACTGTTTTGCATAAAATCCTCGAACCCGGATATCTACGTTACAATATATATATGCAAACTGGTATACACATTTTTCGCAAGGGTGAATGGAAAATTAAACATTATAGATTGAAGAATAAAGAAGTTGTTAATGAGTTAATTTTACTTGAATTGAAAATTAAACAGAAAAAAAAAGGCTTTCTGATATCTTAGTTGAACAAAAGAAAACCGTATTTGTTAAGTTTTAAGGAGATCCGACATGTCCTTACCAGCCCACGTTAAATTGCGTAAGTTTATACCTTTTTCTCAAAAACTACTAACTTCTCATTAACAAACTTTTGACAGTAGGTTATGTGTAATATCAATAACACTCTAAGGAAGGCTTTTGTCTTTTTGTTCAAAATTAAATTAATTACAATTGTTTTAAAAATTGTCCAATTTTCTTACCTAAAATTTATTTTAAAAAAGTCATATCTAAAGGCGCTTGCTAGATATATCTAATTCCCTCCGTTAAGGGCTCACTGGACTCTTAAATTGCAAATTTTTTAATTTTTTGAAAAAAAAAAATTATATATTAGCTCAATGTTTCTGAGTATTTTGGTGCCAAAATTGTGTTGATACTGTGAAAAGTTCCTAAGTTATTGAGAAATAAGTAGTGAAATTTAAACTAATCTCTTTCTCTGTCTCTTTATTTAATCTCTTTCTTATCTTTCATTTTTCTCAAAACAAGACATTTTAGCTTCCGCCCAGGATATCTCCTAAATTATTTATGATATAAATTTGAAATTTTATACACGTGTTAAAAATAACGCTCTTCATAACTTATACATCAATTTTCCAAACAAAAAAAAAAGTAAAAGAATTTATTTTATTTCAATTTTAAATTACCTTTTTCTTAAAATTTTAAAATTTTCGTTAAAATTGTATTTAAAAAATATTTTTTCTCCTCTAAAATTCTTAAAAGTTAGTATAACTTCAAAAGTGGAAATTTTTATACCAAGTAAAATTAATTTTGTAAATTTGGATCAATTCTGTATTTTAGAATCCCCTGCGCTGCGTAAAATACTGATTTTCATATTTTTGTAAAAATGTCGAAATTTATTTCTTTATAACTTTTTTAATTTGTTCTCAAATTCTGTGAAAATTCGAGACATATTGTAAATACATATGATTATCATGTGGTAAAAATTTCAAATTATTGTTTTGTTTTATTGCTAAGTTACATTGGTTTGAATAAGAATGTATTTTTCGAGTACACGGATATCTGTTAAGAGTCCTGTGAGCCCTTAAAAAGTGTAAACGTGTTAAGGGTCTGCTCACTGAAAATGTGAGGATTATATGATAAATAGTTTCAAATGATTAAAATTTGGTATCCAACGAATGAATAGCGGTTTCTACAGCGCATCGGAACTGCGAACTCAGCAGGTATCTATAAGAAGTGATTCTCAGTCTGATGGTCCAAATGTCGGTTGCGTTGCAATTTAGGATACCTTATAAAGACTGAAACAATGCTTTGCCGAGGGATTCGAGCTAATTACGAGCAACTGTCAGAGTTTGAAAGAGGTCGTATCATTGAACTGAAAGTGGCAGCTTGGACAAATCGGAGAATAGCTGATCATATTGGTCGAAGCAACGGGACCATTAGAAAATGCTGTCAAGAATGGGTGGAAAATGGCAGATTTCAACGTCATGATGGTAGCGGTCGATCTAGGGCCACAGCAGATTGGGAGGGCAGATTGATTGTCAGATCAGCTGTCACAGCGTCTGATTCATCGTTATCAACCACCAGGCGTACTACACGCACACGAGTGTCCACCATTACCATTCAACAACGGCTGATAGAGCAAAATTTACGCTCGTACCGACCTCTATACCACCTACCATTTACGCCTGCACGTTGTCGAGCCAGATTACAGTGATGATTAGCTCAATCAGATTGAAATCATGCTGACTGGAGACCTATAGTGTTCAGTGACAAATCCCGTATCCAACTGTGTCCTGACAATCATCAAGGACATGTCTGGAGGAGCCCATGGCAGCGTGCCGATCCTGCTTTCACTATTTCACGCCACACAGGCCTTTAACCAGGAGTTATTGCCTGGAGCACTATTTCTTTTGACAGTCGGACCTCTTTGGTCGTCATTAGAGCACACTTACAGCACAGCGGCACGTCCACGATATTCTGAGAACTGTTTTGCTACCTTTCCTCTAGCAGCAATGTGGCCTCATTTTTCAGCAAAATAATGCCAGACCACATACGGTAGATGTTGCTATGAACTGTCGCACAGCTTGTCAAACACTCCCTTGGTCAACCAGATTGCCAGATCTCTCTCCAATGAAGCATGTCTAGGATTTTATGGAAAGGCGACTGCCTCTAACGGGGAATGTTCATGATCTGGCCCTGCAATTCGAAAAAATTTGCCAAGAAATACCACAGGAAACCACCAGGGTGTTTCATCACTGTATTGCACTGCGTGTGACAGCTGGCATCCAGTTTAGAGG
>BMAV01002825.1:99168-126203 GCA_019973955.1 Trichonephila inaurata madagascariensis
CCCCCCCCCCATAAGATCTCGATCACTAGACATAAATTCTTATAAAAGTCAATCGTGAACCAAATTGAGATATAAAGTCGGTCTTATGTACACAAAAAATTGCTAGACCTGCACTATAGCACACATAAATTTCGTAATATGCCTTGTATGGGGTAGGAACTAACTGGCAATATGTTATATAGTTGAAGTACGATGGATAAAAAGAATGTATTACAACGAGACTGAAGTAGCTGATTGATTATATGACGAAGTATTCAGTCACGGAATGCGTAGATCTTAAACATATGCTGTAGAGTAGAAAAATTTTTCTTGAACTGAGATAAGAGGAATTATTCATCCATATTAGAAATGTATGCAATTCCTATCTTCTAGAATGGAGTAATAAGCTGATTTTCTTAAACTTTCGATCGCCGAGGTACCATTTTATGTATCAGGTTGACATCGTGGACCCTCAAGATTTTGAACATCCCTTCCTGACTTCATATTCTTGATCAAAATACCAGTTTTTTATATTAGGGTTTCTGCCTTAGTCTAGTATGGATAATGTTTCCATTTTTACAAAAGGCTTTTCGGAGTCTGTAAAAGAGTGCCAACGCCACCCAAGAGACTCCACGGAACCCCTAGAGAGGTGCTGTGGAACCCAAGTGTCTATGAACCACAGTTTAAAAACCGCATTAGTAATATGTAAGTTTTGGTTGATCATATGATTTTGAACAGCTCGTTATTCATTGTTTCCATATTCATAACTTTAAATTCGACTTTGATTAACGCCGTAACCAATGACCGATAGTATAATTAAAAATAAGTTTATGAACATGAAAATGCATTCCCATATGCGTACTATATTAAACATCAGTTTATAAAGATGATCAAAATTAAAACACACGTGAAGTTAATTCTTGAAACGCAGGTTGGATATTTACCTGGTGATTTGTGATGGAAGTGACGAATTTTTGGAGAAATCAAGCGTCCGCTTGAGGATGACCCTAAAAAAAAAAAGCTTATTTTATTCATTCAATAAGACTAGCAAACTGTAATAAACGATAAAGAATTCTAACAATATTGCTTTGCATGATATTGACTCTGAAAGTGCTTTTAGCATTGACCATAACCCTGTTATTATATATCGACATTATTTTGAATGAATCTGTTCCTAAAATTCACCAAACTCTAAAAACTACCAACTGAGTTAAATTTCAAGAAACTATCTTTAACTCCCTTCCTGGTAATCCTTCAGTTGATCCTAATAAAATTGATCTAGCAATTAATAATTTCTCTGGTATTATCACTAATGCGATTTACTCATCCATAGTCACCAAAGTTATTAATACACTACATCAGGGAGCTAATTAAAGTTAGAAATAGATATCGTAATTAATGTCATTTAACTAGAAATCCTCTCCTTAAGAGAGAAGTAAATCCTCTCACAATAGAGAAACTAACAAAAAAAAATTATATATATTCCGCCACTGTCTAGTTGCAATAGCATAATTTACCCGGGCGATGAAAAGGCTAACGACCAAGTCATTGAATTAGTTGGGAGTTAGAGTTAGAGGTCGAAGACTTTCTCAATAATTCCAACACCTAAATTCTACCTCTCTTACCAGTCCAGCAGAAACACAAAACATTATAAAAAAATAAAAAAAAAACACTTCCGGTCAGAATAATATTCCAAATTATGCCTTAATTTTTTTTTCCTTTTAATGCTATTATTCACCTCACAAAAATCATAAACGCCTGTCTAAAAATCACTACTTTCCAACACTAATAAAATCTGCCAATGCAATTATGCTCCCCAATCTAAAAAAAAAAAAAATCACAAACTAACAAAAAAATTATAGACCAATCAGTATTCTCTGCGCAACGATGAAAATTTTTGAAAAAATTTTGCTTAACAGAATCAAAAATGACTAGGATAAAACTGACTGTATTCCAACGGATAAGCGCGGTTTTCGTAATAAAAACTTCACAGTTCATCAGTTAATTCGGTCACAAAACTTATTAATGAAGGTTATTTGAAGGTATTTTACACTTGGGGACTACCTTGATGTCAAAAGAACATTTGATAAGATGAGGCATAATGGGTTCATCTACAAAATGATTCAACTGAAGATTCCTACTTATTTAATCAAAGTTATTTATAGTACTTGTATATTTGAGTGAGAGTGAGTGAATATTAACGTCGCACCGTTCAGTTACATGAGGACTTTTGGCGACGGACGACGTAAGTTTGAACCATGGTCAAGTGTCGTGGACGACACCAGAGCTGGCACAACCTCCCCTACTACCACACCAACGGGACGACGCTTCAGCTCTCGACAGATTTAACGGGTATCACTGCCCTAACTCGGCGGGTCTTAAGTGGTACTAGGCTCGATCTCATGACATGCCTGCCATGATCCGATACCTTGACCACTGGGCTACCACAACCTTATAGTTTTCTCAAGAATAGGTCATTCAGAGTCAAAACAGGTTAACCACAGGGGGCCTGTCTCTCGCCCTATCTTTATAACATTTATACTTATGGTTCTATCCATCATCACAGTTTCAATATCTGCTTATTTGCAGATGACGCTGTGGTCCTTACTCAAGGAGTGGATATCAATTTAACTCGAACTGTATTACAACAATATTTACACATGCTTGAATCTTCCTCACTGGTTGGAGGATAGCAATAAATGTCGACTAAACACAATCATTCAACCAAAATCTATCTCAGCACTGCGCTGATAGGAAGGAGGTGTTCTTTATAACTCAACAATAAAGTTCTTTATAAACAAATTCAACACCTAGTGTTAACGTCTGCAGTCCCCGTTTGAGGAGTGGTAACCCTTACCACTCTCAAAAAAGTTCAAATTATTCAAAATAAAATTTTAAGAATTATCTCGAACGTGCCCTGGTATATTAGAAATATTGTACTACACCACGTTTTAAAAATTGATACCATTGGGGATTATGTTACTAAGCATTCTTGACATGTTTTTTCTACAATAGAAAGTCAGCCAAATCAATTAATTAGAGCACATACACACAAATGCTCTTCTCTTACCCCAATAGTAAACAAAAATACACCTATAAAATGACAAAGTGGTTAAATGGTCTTAAACCCCCATAGACAGCTTTATTTCCCCACTTCTAGTTCCATAGTTTAATTCTTGCACTCAAATCTTTCGATTCGCACTGATTTTTTCATTTGTTCCATTCATTCTTGTTATGTTTTCGCGCGCGTGAGCTTCGTTCATTTCTCTTAATCTCCCGCTCAGAGACTTCGCTCCACGCTTTCGGTTGAAAGAACCCTTTCTACCAAAGCTGTTCTCAGGCCACTCCTCCGGCTTTGCCGCCCAACCAACTCGTTCGTCTCTCCTTGTTTTTCCATCAGCCTTTTTCATACTCACTAAGTAAAAACTATTTGCTCGTTACACTCGCAAAAGTATCTAATTTTAGTAAACGATGAAGTATTTAATTCGAAAATACATATAACATTTGCAATGCAAAAAAATTTCATTTAAAAAGTTTCAGGTTTTAATTTATACATAAGCGAAAATTTAATAAATGTGATATATCAGACAGTCTGCATGTGTATGCATACGATTTTGCATCGCTAATCTCATTTAATGCCTTCAGAAATAAAATTTCTTGGAATGAAATCCATTTTAAGTACGTAATATAATTTCTTCTTTATCTATTGCAGTTATCTTAGAAAATCAATAAGAATTCTGTAATTTAGCTAATGATGATAAAAATTAACTGAAATAAATATTTAAAATATCTCCCAAATTACCGGGTGACCCAAAATTTCGTTAACATTTGAAAATTCAAAAATCCACGGAATAATGTTGAATAATTCACATTTTCTTCAGTTATACTTGTCACAGGGCTTTCATCCGTTCTAATACACTTGTTATGGTGAATTAGATCATTATGCTGCAGTAACAAATACTTCATTCCGAGAGTAAAACTTTACTAATAATGCGTTTTCTTGTCAAGTCAACATGCTGCAATTGCTGGTGGATATGTTTCCTTCCTGACTATAGCTAATTTCAAACATGATTTCCATGCCAAGTCAGCAAAATTTTGCTGTCCAATGCAATCTAATGGCCATTTTCTGCAAATTTTCTTTAATGGATTAAGCAAAACATCATGTCATTTCAAGCATGTCTGCCAACTTTTAACTTTCTGCCTACATTATTCCGTTAATTATTAAACTTTCAAATATTTACGAACTTTTGGATTATCTGTTATATTTAATATTATAAAAATACTAAATGATAAATAATAAAGACAGAATATAATATATTAATTTAACAATAGTATACAAATTGGTAAATATATGTAGTACAGTAATAATTATATTAAACTCTCTCTGTTTTCAGCTTTTAATCTTATAAATTACGCAAGTACTTAGCACTGTTCTCAAAAAAAAAAAAAAGCTTGTGATGTTTCAGAAGTATATATTTCAAAATTTAATTTAAAACGTAAAAAATGCCGTCTTTAATACCTGAGGACTAAGCTTTGTACAGTAACTAATTATATTGTAGAATTCAATATCTATATATATTTTAATTTCCATGACTAGATAATTAAAAAAATACGGAGTCATTTTCTGAAATAACAAATCCTATACTAAACGATTGAAAATAGGTTTAAACTGTTTTGAATTTTAAGACAATTGTTAGAGTTCTGCCATTTTGTACCATGGTTTTTAAATATATCTTCGAAATCTCCCTTCTTTTTCGGGACATCATGGGATTGAATAGTTTTCACTTTGTATTAAATAACCAACGTTTTTGATTCATTCAATCATTTATTACTATTTTTATCTTATTTTATGGAGAAAAGCGACACACATTCATTCACTCACTCAATCATAGCGATATCCCAAGAACTATTAAGCCTACCGACTTCAAATTTGGCAGGCATGTTCCTCTTATGGAGTAGATTTCAGTTACAGATAATTATTTCCGGTTTCAAACAACACTGAAGAGCCATAAAAACTGGCAGGCGGTATGCAAGTAATGGAGGTTTTCAAACAATCAGCATAATGCGACGTGGTTAACAATGCGTTTATAAGACAACAGGTATCTGAGGAGACTATTACAGCGATAGTTGCTGTTACAATTGCTGTTTAACAATATTTAAGTCATTTTTAATGGGGACTAATCGTCAGCGCACGAGAGGTGAGGCACAACATTTCCGAAGTATCGATAAAATTTGGATTTTCACGCATGACCAGTTCAAGGGTTATACCATGAATATCAAGTTTCCGGTAAAACTTCATATCTCCGACAGCGCTGGGGTTGGAGAAAGGCCTTGGCATAACGGGGTTATCGACGGCTGAAAACAATCGTCACACGAGATAGACGTTCAACACTTTCTCAAATAGTTGCGGATTTTAATGCAGGGCCCTCAACAAGAGAAAAAATACACACTGTGCAATGTACCCTAAGTGATATGGGCTTTCGCAGCCGTAGATCATCTTGTGTACCATTGGTGATTCAGCGGCATAAAGCTCTGCGCCTTGCCTGGGCTCTTCAACATCGTCGTCGAACTTTTAATAACTGTAAAAACATTGTCTGGTCTGATGAGTCGTGTTTCTAATTGTATCGGAAGGACGGCCGTGTGGGGGTGTGGAGAAAACCCCATGAACCATATATTTCTCATGGCTGCAAGAAACTTTTCTAGCTATTGGAGGCTCTGTGATGGCAAGGCAGTGGCATGAAATGGGACCATTGATACGTTTAAAATCGACCATGAAATGTCAGCCGTGCGTTAACATGCCTTCCGAACCATCTGCACCCATTCATTCTACGTATGCATTTCGACAGATGTGGACTATTCCAACTAGATAATGCGAAACCCCACAGGTTCCCAATAACTACTGAGTGGCTCAAGAAGCACTTTTCTGAATTACATACCCTCTCTTAGATGCCTAATTCCTCAGACAGAAATATTATCTAGCATGACAGAGATGGTTTGCCACCAGCTGTCCTTAGGAGATCTCCCTCATCTCGCACTCCCATGGCTTTGTGGGTAACTCTGCAGGAATCATGGTGTGAACTGTCTACAGAATATCTTCACAAATTAGTTGAATCCCCATGCCACGCCGTGTTGTGGAACCTCTGCGTGCTCGTAAGAGTTCTATACGATATTAGGTTGGTGTACCAGTTTTTTTTTAATTTTTTTATTTTTGGTTCTTCAGTGTATTTAACTTACAGACTTGGGATTTGGTAATTGTGCTCATATTATAGAGTAGAATTTTGCTACAAAAGAGAATTTACGAAAATCGAATCGATGGGTCGTTTCTTCAATTTAAGGCAGTGCTTCTCAAACTTTCAAAATTTGCAACCATATTTTCAGTCATAACTTTCATTGCACCCCCTTCATACAACAATGATGTATTGAATGCAATATGATAATGTACTTCGATTCTAAAATTACAATGCGACTGTGATTATAAACTGCATAAATTACCAAGATAAGTATCATATTTTGTACATAATTTTGTAAATTGCAGGACCATGAAAATCAACAGTAATTACTAAACTTACTTTTAATCCTGTATTCCACGCGTGAAAAAAACGAACGGAATTTCACTCGCCGGGAACCTGATACCCAAGGGTGTTTACATTCTGTTTTTACCGTAGAATGTGCATACAAAGGGGGAAAAGGAAGAAAAGTAGAAACCACAATATGTTTATTATACTTTTCACTCTTAAATTTAGTTTTTCTGTTTTTTTTTTTTTTATTATTATTATTATTTGCATTCAGTACATTGTTTATACACTCATTTAATTTTCTTCGAGAGTGAGTGCGATATTTTCACTAATTTATTTTTTTTTTTTTAAATTTCGTAAAAGCATTGCTCTTGTTGGTTTCTGCATTCTTTATATTCTTCTGTAAATCGAAATCCAGAAATCTGCGTCTAGCTCGATGTTTAGTTGGCGGTTTCAAAGTACAAAAAAATTTGCGCATTTACTTTCAACACAATTTGCTGTTTTTTACAATTTGCATTCAACAACAACAAAAATATTGTCATAGGCTAACGATTACATATTCTAGCCTTTGAATATGACGTCATAATTATTAAGGAACGATAATTGCTCCCTCAGTTAAATTATCTCGATAGATTTCAGTAGAGGAATCATCCTTGCTATTATACAGTTCATCATATTCGATTCTTCTTCATCATCCCCGAAAAGAGATTTTCTTTATCCTAAAATTACTGTTACACTATTAAAACTCGCAGGTAAACAAACGTATACGACCGTACGATGTATCCTCATCTTCTCACGAGCCTCAAGACGCAGAAACTCGCCGCGTAGGTACCAAAAGATTGAGAATGATCCAAGAAAAACCGTTTTGAGACCATTTATATTTCGATAGTGCAATTAGTTAAAATTATATTAATTAAAAACCTTAAAACGCATAATTGTTTTACCCCTGTTGGATTTTTTTTACCGCCGAGCGGCTTTTCGGAATGAGTTCAGTGTGAAGTTCCAATTTTTCCACGTTTCTTTTTCTTTATTCTCGACGTCTTTAAAACAGGAAATGATATTCTACGCTAAAACAGTTTATGCTTTCTCTTTTAGAATCAGTCATTTAAAAAATAAAATGTCAAAAACTTTTTTTTACGATTTTTCAAAAAATACTCAATATTGTATTTAAATACTTAATAATTACTTTATTTATAAAAATAATCTCACGAAACTTTTTTTTGTGTGTAGAAGGATATTATCTGTAATCTGTACAAAGATTGAAGAAATTATATAAAACATTACGGTTTTTAACAAAAAAAAAATTGTGTTTTTCGTTTTTTCCCCTTTTTGCGAGAAATATTTAAGCGTTACTTTTGTTACATTTTTTGTTTAAAAATTACCGTTGTTTGCAATCTGTATATGAAGTTTGAAGGCATTAACTTGAAAATAAAGTCGTAAGAAAATTAATCCTATAACAAAGAACGCAGTTTTACAATAGGCAAGAATTTGGCGGCGAATACCTGTTTGTCGCTAAATGACTATCTTTTCTCGTGAGCTCTTCACGTTTGCTTAAAGGTTACACTAGAAAAGAAGATGCCTATAAATAATGAAAATCACCAGATTTGTGTGTAGCGATTAGAAGAAATGCGAGTGAACATACCTTAATTCAAAAAATTCATTTTCAAGTTACGTTCAAAAAATCAAAAGTTTCTCTAATATTTGTGAAAAACTTAATCGCTTTTACTCCGTTATAATTATTATTACAAGTTTATTTGCAATATATTTAAATGTATTGCTTTAAGTTAATATATTTTCAAAATAAAGCAGTATTGTTTTGTGTAAATCATTAATCAAAATTTTTCAATCGTTATGTATTTATTTCTTATGATTATGATGAAGATGCCTATAAATAATGAAAATCACCAGCTTTGGCAAAATTAAATATCTCTTCCTTTATTTTAAACGTCTTTTCACTCCTGTTTCCGTGAAGTTTGTGGTCCATTCGGCAACGGCGTTATATTTCTGCCGATTGTACCCGGGTACGAAACAGCATCATCGCTTAATTTTTATGATTTTTTAAAAAGATACTCAAAATTTTACTCACGCATTTAATAACTTTGCCAGCAATTTTGTAATCGAAAAGATCACTTACTTCGCCACGATACGTATAATTTATTTTACAAAATAATATTTTCTACTTTACGATTTTTTCTAAAACAAGACAAAATCGATGTTTTTTTTTTAAAAATGATTTCTAAATCATTTCGATTTATTTTCTTTCGCGTTAATGAAATGATATTCTACACTAAAAAAAGTTCATGCTTTTCTCTTTTAGAATTAGTCATTTAAAAAAAAAAAAAAGGTAAAAAAGACTTTTTTTTATGATTTTTCAAAAAATACTCAAAATTTTATTTAAATACTTATTAATTACTTTATTTATAAAAATAATCTCAAGAAACTTTTTTTTCGTGTGTAGGCAATATTAGTTGTAATCTGTACAAAGATTGAACAAATTGCTTAAAAATTGCGGTTAACAACAACAACAAATAATAAAAGGTGTTTTTCGTTTTTTTCCCTGTTTTCGAGAAATATTTAAGCATTATTTTTTTAAAAAATTACCTTTGTTTGCAATCGATATATGAAGTTTGAAGGTATTAACTTAAAAATGAAACCCGAAATCAATTAAAACTTTAATAAATTACGCAATTTTACAATAGCCAAGAGTTTGGCGGCGAAAGCCTGTTTAGCGCCAATTGACTCTTTTCCTCTGTGGCCGTCACGTTTGATAAAAGGTTACACTAGAAAAAAAGATGTGCCTATAAAAAAAAAGTATTGATAATCACCAGATTTGACGAAATTAAATATCTCTTTCTTTTATTTTAAAGGTCTTTTCACACTCCTTGTTGCCTAATATTTCGCAGCGCGATCGTTTAAAGCTCTTCTTTATAAACGGTTGTACCCGAGTTCAAAACAAAATCATCGATTAATTTTTATGATTTTTTTTAAAAAAATACCTAAAATTTTATTCGCGCATTTAATAACTTCACCAGCAATTTTGTAATTGAAAAGATAATTTATTTCGACACGATACCGTATTTGCTTACAAAACAATGATACTGTACATATTTTAAGATTTTTTTCTAAAATCAAACAAGTCACCAAAAGCCCTCGTGTAGCTGAACAGTGCGACGTTATTATTCACTCACTCATTTACTAAAATGAAACAATATCGATGCGTTTATATGGAAATGATTTTTAAAAAACTTATACTTCGGTCTTTTAGAGTTAGTGATTTAAAAAAAAAATGCCGAAAACTTTTTTTACGAATTTTTAAGAAATACTAAAATTTTAAATATTTAAGAACTACTTATCAAATTCAAATTTTTTATAACTTCTTCATTTATAAAAATAATTGCATGAATTGGTAAGATAATTTATTTCGTCACGATACAGTATGTTTTTTTTTTTCTACAAAACAACGATACTTTACAAAGTTTATGATTTTTTCTAAAATGAATCAATATGGACGCGTTTATATGAAAATGATTTTTAAAAAAATTCATTCGGAATAAGCGGAGGAAGGGGGGGGGGGTGGAAAGCATTTTGAAAAAGAGTATTAGAAGTGCTGATTTTGTGAAGGAAAGCGGAAATTCATAAAAGCAGAGAAAGCCCGTGCAACGCCGGTTCAGGCAGCTAGTATCTCTCTCTATATATTAAATACTGTATCTATTAAATTACTTAAACATCAAATTTCTTCATCATAGCTACAATAATACGCCATTGCATAAGACAGAATTTAAAGCGTGATCGTGCATTTAGAGCAGTAACAGCGATTCACGCGCATGATATGACATAACCAAAGAGGCGTTATCCAAAAATATATATTTAGAATTCAACTACAAGCTAAGGCCCCTCAAAGGAGAAACTATTAATTTTCCAAAAAATATTTAGATGTAGTCTTGAAAAAAGTTATTAGGTGAGTATGGCATACCCTGCGCGAGAAGTGCCGGGTTAGTTTTTGTTTTGATTAATTTTTTTTTTCAAATACGTTTTGCCGTACTGATACATTTATAAGTATCTACTATCAAATTGAATATGCTGTAGCGTCGTGAGTAGATAACAAACAAAGAAAAATTGTCACAGCTTCATTTTAAAATTAAAGAAAAATTTATTTGCTTCATAGGTTGCTATATATGAAGTAATAAAGTCCAATAAATATGCCAAGCCGGCGTAGTCAGTCTATCTCACGGGAGTTCAATCCTTTTTCCCGAAAGGCACTCACTCATCTCTCAACGCCACCGACGTTCATCGTTTCTCATTTCTTTCCTTTCCTCTCCAATTCCTTTTCTTTCAGGGCTCCTCTCCAGTTTTCTCCATCCAGGACTCTCCTATCCTGAAAAAAAAACCCTTTTAAACACCAGGGGCGGGTCCACAATACGCCCCTCGTCTCTTCTCATTAGCAGGCCACAAAAGTATGCCCTAGTCCCCGGGCCACATTCGTGTACTATTTGTGCGGCAAACACAAATACATTCCTGGTCCGTCTGGAAACTAAGGGCGCCATAATTCTTATCTAACTTCTGAACACCCTTATCCATCACACCACCTGGGTTCTATAATCCCATTCTCTCGACACCGGCCGAGGCGAAAGGATTCTTTCATACAGGCTTCACCTATTGCCAATGGGTGTCGGCTCTCTTTGATCATTATAATCTCCTAGACCGGGTGTCGGCGTTTGCCCGAGGTCAGACAATAAACAATGACCCCATGACCACGTGCACTTGTCACTCCACGTGCACTTGTCACTCACACCTGTTCGGAGCCAAAAAACTTAGAATGAATGGAGGGTGAGGTTCACCCCAATCGAAGACGTCACAATGCATTTTATTTCTCATATCAGAATGTATTTTGTTTTACTTCCTATCAGTAAATTGATAATTATTTTAAAACTTTTATTTCTGACTTTTCGATATATTAGCACCCCCTAGAAGGGCGTGCCTCACAGTTTGTGAAAAACTGGCTTCAGAGGTGTTATAAATAATATTTCTGTTTTGAGGTATGTGACTTCCCAAAATTCGCCTTCCTAGCGAAAATTTTCAAAATTTCTTTTCCGTTTTTGATTTATAGCCAATACATTTTAGAATCCAAAATAACTTAATTTTTGTTTCTACTCTATTTAGAAGCAAAGTTAGATCATAATTAGTAAACCGAAAATCGAATTTACAAAACCGGAAGCAGATCCTACTCAAAATAATTTTAAGATATTGAATTAGAACTTTCAGAACATGTTTTATTTAGTTGTATCAGTGTTATGAATCCAAATATTATCTCTGTGTATATAATTATGTACTTTATAGCTTTCTTATGAAACAAAATCATTAATTGTTTTTAAAAAATCCAGTTTTTGCATCAAATATGACATATTTAAAAATAATTTCAAAAGTATAACACATATTTTAAATCTTAACACATATAAAGATGTTATTTATGTATATAAAACTCTCCAGAAAACAGCAAAAGTGTAAAAAAAAAAGTCAAATTAGTTAAAGATGAAGCTAAGAGAGCTTGAACTATAAATATGGTGAGTTTAAAAATGTACAATGAGTATATAGAGAATTTTTCATAGTGTATTAAAATCTTTAAATGCATTTTCTGAGAAACTATGTTTGTCAATTTTTTGTTTCTCGGTAATATTCACTGCAGGGTTTCTTTTTAAGATATCAATTGAAATTTTCATAAAATGTCTTATTTTGTTTTATTTGTATTAGAGACTATAATCTAATCTTTGTGTATACATTATGTATTTTATGGCATTTTTTGTGAGAAAATATTAGTCTGGAAAAAACTTGAGTTCTTACATAAAAATTGACGTATTTTAAAAACTTTCAAAAGTATTACAAATATATTATAGCTTTAAGCACAGATATAGGTGTCCACACATTTATATACAGAATAGATATTTTTTATTCGAATATATTAATTAGAAATTTCAATACAAGGTTTACCGTAACTCTAGTTTTTCATTAAAATTTCCAATACATCAAAAATTATTTGTGATTATGTGGAAAGTGGTTTTGAATATCTAGTTTTATGCCCTATTTCAAATTTAAAAAAGTGTTTATTTAGTGGAAAACTTATGTATTTAAAAAAAGTTCTCCGAAGGTAGTCACTTGCATTAAAACTACAAGACTTACAAACTGGAAACTTGGTAAGCATACTCCTTTCATGGAGTAGATATCTGCTACAAAATGGGTTTTGCAAAAACCTACTCACAAGGGATGTTGCGAGGCCTTAAGGGAGTTATAATTGAATATTCCCTGTTTAAACTCCGCTTTTAAACTAGGAGAAGTAAACATATAAAACAAAGTATGTGTGTACTTATATGTGCACGTGTGAGAAGTTATACTTCTTTGGCGTAACAAAATTAAAATCTTTCTAAATAACTTGAGCAGGGCACGCTGGTCCAAGGATGAAAGGCGATCACGAACAGAGTTGAACGATACTAACCTTAAGTCAATAGAACCAGCCAAACCCGAGTTAATCACGATTTAACTAAATTTAAACACTCCCGCACAAGGACAATAGGACCAATAACATGGGGGGTATCAGACTGTGTCTGGAGATGAAGTGAACCGAATGTGACACCTGAGACCTCATATTGAATGTCTCGGTGGAAAGAATCATTCCTGAGAAAATGAAGACATCCACTCGAAGGCCCCCGAAATATGGTCATTTTAAAATAATTAAAAAAATGTTAAACAATTAAATAAAATAGAAGCAGGGCACCCAGCAACTCGAAACTCGGCCTGGTTGTGAGGAAACACAAAATAAATCCATTCGAACCGGTCCATAGTCTATAGTTGGAAATGGAGCGGTGCTAGCTCGGGAAAGGAAAACGAAACTAACTCCCCCGGTGGGGAACAATTGTGACGTAAACGGTCACGTATATCCCAACGATACACAGAGTAGTAGATGATCCCAAAGTTTCATCCTTCTATCTTTGTAATATCGTGACGTCATGAAAAGATTGAACCAATAGGAATAACATGGGAATTCTAATTTGAGTGATAACGCCCCCCCCCTAGGCTCACTATCTACACACGAGTTATAACAGATGCAAGAGCTCAACGAGGAGAACCAATGGTCTGAGTTTCATGAACAAAGCTCAAAAATCCTCGGAGCTATGTGGGATTAAGAAAAAATTAAAACTTTAAAATAATTTTAAAATGTTAAATATGGGTGAAGAAATGGGGCCGCGTGGTCCTGAAAAAATAACTCTAGGATGCTCATAGGAAGAACAATCGAATCCAGCCAGTGCGGTCGACCAAGGTGGCATAGGATTCGAGTTTTTACTGGGGAAGCCCTGTAGGGGGGAGCACCGGAGGGGACCAATTCCACGTAGTTCGCGCTAATACGAAAATATGGTGGATCTCCAGAAATCAAGTCCCAAGTTCAATTCCTTAGGGGTGAAACTTTTCCAGTCCCCATAGGATTAACATGGGAGCATGATATTATAGTGTTTAAGCCCTCCCCATGCCTACTCAATGGGAATGAAGCAAATGACTGGATGGGTCTCGATAAGTAGAACACTTCGTTCAAATCTCAAGTCAGAGACTCGAACAAGAGCCAAGATATTGTGAATTTAAACAAATTTAAAAATTTTAAGGCAATTAAAAACTATGGGAGAAATAGCCCTATGAGCATGAAATTATAATAACTGGAAGAGCAGATAGAGAGGGTACGAATGAGCCAGGTCCTAATGGACTGTGAGGCTCATGTGCCGAGATATTGGCCAAAAAGCTGTAGAGGGGAGAAATGCACCGGGGAGGGGATGCGTCCCAACAGATATGGTTTATAACAATAGTTATTACGATCCCCCAAATATCAGTCCGCTAGCACCAATAAAGTGGCATGTTAAAATATTGTCACAAACTGTTAAGCTCTGAGCAGCCAAACGGTTAGAGAAGAGTGCTCTATCATGCAGACGGCTCGGGTTCGAGCCTCACAGATACTTGCTTGTTAACTTTAATCATGACTTTCGCTTTTTTTTATTATTATGGATATTTGAAAATGATGTAAATTGAATTTATATTAATCTTTCCCTGGTGGTCATTCTCGAACTCTCCACCAGGTGTGGATATAAACATACTGCAGCTGGATAAGTCTTCAGTTGGGAGTGCTGCCCGTGTAACATACTACGAGAAAATAAACCTCACCTTGTTCCTTTCTATGTGACAATATTAGACAACGGTGAGCGCGCGCATCGTAAAAATTGACCCTCATTATTTTTTTCAAACGCGCAATAAGAAGTATAAGTTCAAAAATATTTTTTCGCAAATAGATAACAATTAAATTGTGTACAAATGTATTCAATTTCTATAGATGAGAGTAATGATGCAAATGGTTATGCACAGTTAGAAGTTTTTTTTCTCGATGTATGTAAATCTCTCGTATGTAAATATAATGAATGAAAAGTTTATAAAACTAATAACGTGAAAGAAGTGTACTGGTCTCTTGATATTTTTAAGGAATTCAAAGTTGCATTTTAAAAAAATGAGTTTAAAAAATGAGCTTTTGTGTAACAACAGACGGTGCACCTAGTACGATAGGGGAAAAGATTGGGTTTATTCAGTATATTATGCAAAATATTTCACATTCTCTGATTGAATTTCATTGTGTGTTACTCCAGCATGTTTTATGCGCGAAGCATGGTTTAAAAACATTTTACAGTGTAATGCCAGTTGTAATAAAGTAATTAACTTTATAAACGTAAGAGCTCTTTATAAACGGCAATTTGCACAAATCTTAGAAAAAATTGAATGCCGATATTCAGGGATTTGACCTACAACAACGTGTGATAGCTCAAGTCCTTAATCGATTTGTAACGTTATTAGAAGAAATTAAGATCTGTTTAATTAAAAAAGACAACATTTTCGATTAATTATCTAATATACATTGGATAAATTATTTAATATTTTTATGCAACATCACTCTGCACTTAAATGAGCTGAATAAAAAACTTCAAGGGCATGGGCTAATTGTTTTAAAAATGTTTGAAAATATTGAAATATTTATGACGAAACGACATCTTTACTAAGGATTTGGAAATGAAATTCATGAAATATTTTCTTCAATTACAAAAACATTTTCCATTCATAATAATTTTTGTAAACTTCGTTATTATTGAAGAAAAAATGCAATTAAAAATATTTAATAATTATGTAGGAAAAAAACAAGCTTTTGAGGAGAGGGAGAGATTCAATGAATTTAAAGGTATGGAAAATGCATTTCAATTTATTTTATATCCATTTAAAACAGAATTTGAAACAATGGAGTTAACCAAATTAATGTGGCTAGGTATTGATAATTTAGAAATGGAATTAGGTGAATTTCAAAGCAGTGTAGTGTGGAAAACAAAATTTTGAGACCAGATTTTTGAAGAAGGAAAGTTGTGTGAAAGTAGTGCAAATAATATTGATCTCACAGTAAAAATGGAAAAAAATTTATAGTTAACGTATGGAATTCATTACCAAATAGTTTTATATGAATGAAAAAACTTGTTTGCGCAAGGGCAACAGCGCTGCCTGAACTGCGCATGCCCAGCAATTCCGATGTGAATGTAAAAAGATGTTACGAGAAATAAACTATACCAGTCCACTAGATACTGTGTTGTGATTGAGTCCTGAGTTATGAGTTAAGCTTTCGACGGAGTGAAATAAAGCATTGGTCCGGTAAAAGCCGGAGAAGAACTGAGTGTGGTGATTGTGAGAAAATTGTGTCTGTATACCAAAAAGTAAAAATTGTGTTTCTTCGGAGAAAGTTATTTCAAAGAAGATATTTCTGATTCCTGAGAGTCCAGCACTATTCATCAGTCGAAGTAAGAGCGATTTCCTTGCTTCTTATTTTGATATCAAATTAATGTTATGTGTTAAAATGTCGACAATTAAAAGTCTTAAAAAGGACGAGCTTTTGCTGGTCGCCGAGGAGCTGGGATTAGATATACCCCAGAATCCAAAAATTATAGAATTAAAAAAATTAATTGAGAGTAGTGAAATCTTTGAAACTGATAAGGAGTTTCTGCAAAGTGTAATTGATGGTGTTTTGGCGGAAAAGAACGCTAAAATTGAACAAGAAAAATTAAAATTAGAATCTGAAAAGGCTAAGATTGAATTCGAAAAAATTAAATTAGAACAGTTAAAAAAAAGAGCTTGAGTTAACTAATGCAAGGTGTAAATTGTCCCCTGCGCAAGCTAAAAGTGAACATTTCGAATCTGTCCCATTTGATATTGAAAACTTAATAAAAAGTATCAAAACTCTAACAATACCTGTCCCTTCTAATACAGAAGCATATAATTTATTTTTTCAATCGTTAGAAAAAGCTTTTAAAACAAAAAATGTAGAGGATAAATTTAAAGCAGAAATTTTATTGAATATGTTGGGAGAAAAGGTGGGAAATTTAATGATTTATGTTAAACAAGAGGAACTGGATAATTATGAAAAACTCAAGCAGTTAGTATTAAAGCAATTTCAACCAACACCTCGAGTATTGCTTAATCAGTTTCGGAGATCTCAAAAACTAGCGAATGAGAATTATGTTCTGTTTGCTTCTAGAATTGAAGCAATGTTTGATTATTATTGTAAGTTGAGAAACGTTAGTGAGTTTAATGAGTTATGTCAGTTAATTGTTTCCGATCAGATAATTAATTCCCTTGATCAAGAACTGACCAGTTATATTAATATAAAAATGTGCTAAAATTGGTACAAGCCAGATAAGCTTGGTCATGAATTGGATTTGTTTATGTCTTCTAAAGATTCAAGTAGAAATGAGTTATATATGGATTTCAGACAAAATAAATTCTTTTAGAGTGGCGTCGACAGAAAGGGGTTAAAAGGTGTAACTAGTGTTTTTTTTGTCCGATGTCAATGAAACAAAATGTTCATATTGCTGTGAAAATCATGCTATTTCTTTTTGTGCAAAATTCAAACAACTTTCCGTAAATGATCGAATTGATTTTGTTAAAAAACAGCGACTTATGTTTTCTGTGTTTAAGAGTAGGTTGTACGGCGTCGAAGTGTAAAGCCAAACCTTGTAAATTATGCGCTAAGAGGCACCATGTCTCGTTACATTTCCCTAAACAAAATACGAATTTTCTAACAAACCAAAACAAGTCGAATGCTTTCCATCCATCCTCAGAGTCAAGGTTAAATGCGTATGCGCGAATGTTCAATCCTACTGCTTACCCCCCTGAAGAGGTTTCGGAGAAAAATAGTAACGCCGTGTTTGCCATTGATCAACATAGGAAGGGAAGCACAAGCGTGTTTTTGAGTTCCGTAAAGTGTTTTGTAGAAAATTCATATGGTGAGAAAAGGAAAAAGAGGTCTGCTTGATGTCGGTTCTATGACGAATCTTATTACTAAGAAATTCGTAGAAAAATTAGGATTAAGAAAAGAAAAAAAAAATATTCTGGTCACGTGTTTAAATGACTCCTCTATATGTGTTAAAAATTGTGTAACTACGGAAATCTCGAATTCCGATGGTAGTTATAAAAAGAGAATAAAAGTGTTAGTTGTAGATAAAATTACTGATTTAACTCCAGTTAAAAATCTAAATGGGAAAGGATTAATTCCTGAAAATATAAATTTAGCAGATGATTCCTTTTATGTGCCAGGTCCCATTGATTGTTTATTGGGTGCAGAAATTTTTTATGAATTATTACGTAGTGGGCAAATTCGTTCTGAAAATTCCAATCTTATTTTCCAAAATACTGTGTTTGGGTTCGTGGCTTCAGGGAGCAATAGTTTTTCAGATACTGAAACACGGGCTCATTTTGGATTAATTAAAGGAGATTTAAATCACACTTCAAAAATGTTTTGACAGTTGGAAAACGTTGAGGTAGAGAGAACTAAAAAAGAAGAAGCAATTTTTTGTGAGAATCACTTTCTAAAAACGCATTTTAGAGATGATGAGGGTCGGTATGTGGTTAAAATGTCCCTTAAAAACGAACCAAATTGTTTAGGTGAGTCGAGGGACATCGCTCTAAAACGATTGAATGCGCTGTGGACTCGATTAATCAGAGATCCTCAATATCTAAATTTGTATAAAGACTTTAGACATGAATATGAGCAGCTTGGTCACATGAAAGAGGTTGTCGTAGAGAATGACAACTCGGAGATGGCCTATTATATGCCACACCATGGCATTCTTAGACCAGAAAAGAGCACAACGAAGCTGAGGGTAGTTTTTAATGATACCAATCCTACAAGTAATGGGTTATCGTTGAATTCCATACAATATAATGGAGGACTGGTTCAAAATGACCTGTTTATAGTTATGATTAAATTTAGAGAGCATCCTTTTGCCTTTACGGCAGATGTGAAGATGATACTCATCCATGAGAGCCAACAGCCATTGCTTAGAATTTTGTGGAAAGAAAGTCCAGAGGATCCGGTGAAAACCTTTGAGATGAAAACAGTCACATATGGTATGGTTAGTGCACCCTTTTTAACAACGAGAACTTAACTGCAGTTGTCAAGAGATGAAGCGAAGAGCTTTCCTTTGGCTGCACCTGTTCTCAGTGAAAACTTTTACATGGACGACGTTCTTTGCAGTGCTGCGTCTTTAATGGAAGCCAAGGCCTTGAAGAATCAACTTTCCGGCATTTTCAAAAAAGGAGGAATGGAATTGCACAAGTGAGGTAATAGCCATCCGGAACTGGCTTCAAACATCATCGGAGATTATGAGTTCGAGAATCCAATTGAAACCAAGACGTAAGGAGTGTCCTGGAAGTCACAAGAGGATTGTTTTATTTTCAAAATCGCAGTGGAGTTAAAAGATTCCTACACCAAGAGATGTGTCCTTTCGACAATAGCTAGACTGTTTTGTCCATTAGGACTATTGGGTCCAGTAGTCGCAAGAGCCAAGATCTTCATGCAGAGTCTTTGGAGTCTTAAAATCGACTGGATTGACGAGTTGCCTTCTGAGAGAGCCAAAGAATGGCATCGTTTCCTTGAGGACTTCAACAGTGTAAGAAGTATCTGCATTGGTAGATGTATTGTGCAACCTCAAGCGAAAAGGGTGGAACTTTACGACTTTGCTGATGCTTCAGAGAAATGTTACGGAGCAGTGATATATTGCCGTTCTCAATCGCCAGATGACGCAACAAAAGTGAAGCTTGTAACAAGTAAAAGCAGAGTAGCGCCTGTAAAGAGTATAACAATGCCGCGACTCGAGCTGTGTGCCGCCGTTCTTCTTGCAAAGCTGATGAAAAGAGTTGAAACTGCCTTACAAATGAAAACACCCTACGTGTACCTGTGGAGTGACTAGACTATTGTCTTGGCATGGATCCAGAAGGAGTCTAACGTGCTTAAAACCTTCGTGGCAAATTGAGTTGCCACAATCCAACACTTGACTAATGCAGAGCAGTGGCATCATGTTTTTCTTCGGAACAGAACCCAGCTGACCTCGTATCCAGAGGTCTGGACCCGTCGAGTCTTCACAACAACTCTTTGTGGTGGAATGGACCTACGTTTTTAGCGACGAAAGATTTTCCGGAAAGGAATATCCTTTCATCAGTAACTGATAGTGATGAATTTAACTGTGAATTTAAAAGTAACGCAAAGAACTGTGTTAATTGAAATCTGACAAGGTCAACATTTATAACTGACATGTTAAATATAAGTAATAAGTACACTAAAATAATTCGAATGTTAAGTTTTATTTTTAGGTTCATAGGAAATTGCAGAGGAGAAAAAAGGAGAGTATACCTTTAGATGTCCAGGAGATCAACCGAGCGGAGATCACCTTAATCAGGATTGTGCAACTACAGGAGTTTAAAAGGGATATAAAAGGTTTGAAGGAAAACAATAGAGTGTCTGCAGAAAGTGTTATAAAAAGTTTAAATCCTTTCTTAGATCAAGATGGTGTTTTGAGAGTTTTGGGTAGACTTTGTAATAGTGATTTGAACTTTGAATGCAAATTTCCTATAATATTACCTTATAACAACAAATTAACGAATTTAATTGTAGAATATTTTCACTTAAAATACTTTCATCTACGTCCACAAGCCTTACTATATCAAGTGAGACAGAGATTTTGGCCTCTTAGAGGACGTAATGTATGTAGGAAAATAGTACATGATTGTCTTGTATGTTTTAAAGTGAAACCTATAACTTGTGAACAAATAATGGGCAATTTGCCTAAAGAAAGAGTTAGGGAAATTTTTCCTTTTGATTGCAGTGGCGTGGACTTTATTGGACCGTCTTGGATCAAGTGCAAGAAACAGCGTAAAGGTAGTTTGCATAAAACATATGTTTCAATTTTTGTGTGTTTTGTCACTAAAGCTGTACATTTTGAATTAGTGTCGGATTTAACAACTCAGGCATTTATTGCCTCATTAAAGAGATTTATTGCTAGAAGACCCTCTCTAATATTTTCTGACAATGGTAAAACATTTATAGGAGCTAATGCCGAACTCAAGATATTCTACAATAGGGTGATAAATCCTGATCCTGAATTGTCTGGTTTCTTAGTAGATGAAAATATAAATTGGAAATTTCTCCCTCCCAGAGCACCAAATTTTGGCGGCTTATGGGAAGCTGGCGTAAAGTTGTTCAAATTTCATTTTAAACGTGAGGCAGGCAATTCTAGGTTTACTTATGAAGAGTTTCTAACCATTATGACTCAAATTGAGGGAATTTTGAATTCCCGTCCTCTCACCCCTTTGTCAAAGGATATAGATGATTTGTCGGTTTTGACCCCGGCACACTTTTTGTGATTGGAAGACCAATTACTTCCATTAGTGAACCAAACATAATACATATAGAAACTAATAGATTAAACATATATCAGAGATTAACAAAAATTGTACAGTCTATATGGAAAAGGTGGAGTAATAATTACTTAAATAATCTTCAACAGAGATCTAAGTGGAAATTTGAAAAAGATAACGCTAGAGTGGGTGATTTAGTCCTTATTAAAGAGGATAACTTAGCAGTCAATAAATGGCTAATGGGCAGATTGATCGAGGTATTTTCTGGAAAGGATAATAGAATTAGGGTTGTAACGATCAAGACTCAAAATGGTGTAGTCAAAAGACCTATTTTTAAAATTTGTATTTTGCCCATGAGAGAATGAATTTCGTTCTTTTGTGTTACAAGATTTTACATATTTTTAAGTTATAGTAATTAAATTTTTAGTATTGTGTGTATTTTTAATGAATTATTTCTGAATTATAATTATTTTAATAGTGTTAAATTTTAATATAACAATATTGTAAAAAGCCATGAAATTTATTGAATGTTGTAACATTGCAATGCCGGGCGGAATGTTTGCGCAAGCGCAACAGCGCTGACTGAACTGCACATGCCCAGCAATTCCGATGTGAATGTAAGAAGGAGTTACGAGAAATAAACTATACCAGTCCACTAGAAACTGTGTTGTGATTGAGTCCTGAGTTAGGCTTTCGACGGAGTGAAGTAAACAAAACTAGTTAATCATCTTTTAACGATGTGTGGATCCACATATTAGTGTGAAAAATTGTTTTCTTCAACGAACTTTGTAAAATCTTCCAATAGAAATAGACTTGACAGGGAATTAAATACGAACTGCGTTAAAGTAATGAATACGAAATATGAACTTAATATTAATAAACTATCTGAAAATAAACAGCAACAAATTTCCCATTAAAAACTGTATAATCAATTCTGTTATATATATATATATATACTAATAAAAATTTCAATGATGTATATTATATGTAATTTTCGTTACTCCTTGTTCATTCAAACACTTATTGCAATTTGCACCAAACACTAAGAATTGTTAACCCCAATAAAACCTTTTAAATCGTCAAAACACGCCAATTTTTACCCGTTAAACCAATTGAATTTTAAACATGCTTAGTTTTAAAAGTACTCAGTCAAACATTTTTAAACTTAACTCTGGTGTAAATGGGCATTAGTGACCCACGAGCTTGTACTAAAAAAATATGAACAAAATTTGACCCACGTCTCAAGAAGGTTCACCATCCCTGCCCCATAAGGTCAAAGAGTTTGTGCACTATGGACAATATTTTCAGTTTGGTCATTGGTCCATTTTCTTTATCGGTTTTGATATGATCGTATGACAAGGTGTCCTTTTCCCAATCCCATTTGAGATCCAAAACTAATACACTTTTTTTCTTAAAAAATCTGATACAGTTTTTTCTATCTATGGGAGAAAATTATTTTTCCATCCCCGTAGATGAAATTTAGCATTTTTCAAAATTTTTTTAGACTCTTTTCTGAAAGTATTTAACTGAGCAAAGGAATTTTCAGTAGTAACGCAATCTACATACAATGAACTTTTTAGTTTCATAGCAATGCTCTTGCAGGCTCATCTGCTTGATCTCAAACATAATTCAAAACTGCTGTAAGCAGAAAAGGGCTGCCAGCTATATCGAATACAACCCTACGACGTCTGCAATAAACCGGGTTATGAGATCCTCCAACAGATGCTTCGGTCAACAGAACGGTCTGCTTCGCTTAGGGCAATTTGCAAAAATATTTGTTTTATATCGGAAATAACCCCGATTTCCCTCCATCTAAATCTATTCAGAATAGCAGGGATCATTTCAATAAGATTTGAACTTTTTTCTATATACAATCATTTATTGATACGGAGTTTTTTGTTTTTACAGACCTGTCAAATACATGCCGTACATTTATGGTAGAGTTATCTTTAAAAACTGCTCTGTGAGGAGGACAATATACCCCCAAACCTTTTGTATCAATCTCATCTGGATTTATTTTCTCAATAATACCGTTTTTTTTCCACTGGTCAAAAAACTCTTGATATTCTTCTAATCTATTTTTAGATTTCAGGGATTTAACGGTATATTTAAGTCTTTTTTGAGCTGACGTTTTATTATCTTGTAAAAGAGGATGTCCATGTAACCAAAATAAATTTATTTTAAATCTACCAGTACTGTCTATACATACTGTTTTTTTAAAATGTCCAAGAGTAAGTTCCTGAGTTTCCGATTTATTATGCTTTATATTATCTTCTCTTATCCCAAGACAATCTAATGTCCAGAGATCCGAATTGTTTACATAATTAACATGTAAGGAAAGCTCAAATAATGAACTATTTGAAGATTCAGTTTTATCTGTTTTCCCGAGGATTCTCCATCCCAACAAGGTTTCAAGACAAGTTAATCCCGATGTAAGGTTTACTAACCTGCCTGTAAATAGCTATCCAGCAATATCTGATTCTTATAATATGCGTATTTCACTTTCAGAATTCTCAAAAATTAAATTATCTGTATGTCATGTATCAGTTAAGCAAATTTTGCGTTTTTTAAGTTCCTGGCCAAGGGAACTAATATCAGTTCTACGTATCCCAGAACAAATGTGTTTTGGGCTAAAACAGCGATACTCAACCTGCAGCCGACCGAGTCTTATTAAGTGGCCTGGTCAGCTGTGATTAATTCACTTATTTGATAACAATTTATAAAAAATTTCGTGTTAAGAAATCAAATATTTCAATTTTTTTTTTTTTTTTGCTGTCGATGTCGTTCGAGTGCAAATTGATATTCTTTTTTTTTATTAGTAACGGTTACTGTTTATGATGACATACAACACAGTGGAGTAGTAACAGTTTAATGGGTGGAACTAATTTTTAACTATCTTTCATATCTTGCAAGTGAAAAATATTCAAAGAAAAATATTGTTTCAAAACGATTGGGGGGTGACCATTTTGAAGTAAAAAAAACATGGATCATTAATTGTTTGATTTGTCAAGAAGGTGCTGTATTTAAAAAATATATATAAAAAAAAGGAATCTCATTCAATTACACTTTTCCTCGAAGATCTCTTTGACGAAGTAATAAATAAGCTTTCTTGAATAATCTTTGTAACAGCAACAAAGTGTTTTGTCAGTGGTAATGATACAGCGGTGGAATGCATTATTGGTAGTATATGAATCCTTTTACTGATGCAGAAATTGTGAAGGGGTGTTTCTTAATTGCTTCTAATTCAGTGTAAGTGACAAAAATTAAAAAAATAGAAAATAGGAATTAAAAAAAGCAAACCAAAAGTTAAAATTCTTTTATAATTTTTTTCATATTTTACCCCCCCCCCTGCTCTTTATTTCCATGATGCGACCCGCAAGAAATTACTAACGTATGTTTGAAGCCCACGTAAAGGAGCTGACATATATATGCGGCCCCAGGGGCGGCTCTAGGGCCGGACAAACCGGACCCATGTCCAGGGCGGCAAATTTTAGGGGCGGCATTTAGACCGAATTTAAAAAACTGCTTTTTTTTGTTGTTACGAAAAAATGTGGATGAAATTATCTTCTAAAATATTATTATTTACACTTTGGAAACGTGGAACATAATTATTTTGTTTTAGACTGAATTGAAAAGTCGACCATTGCTAGCAAAATTTGTAACGGTTAAAAAAATAATTGTATTACGCGGCAATTTGACTTTGCGAGTGTATGGGCAGCCGACCTCGGGATACAAGTAGACATGTTTATCTTGACAAGATCTTCACTGCACTAATATAGAGGACATCTCGGGAAATCATCAGATTTCAGTACTTTTTGTATTCTTTTGTATTTTTTTGTAGTACTTTAAATTTTAGCTGACCCTACTGAGGCAATTTACGATCGTTAACCCGAAACTTCCTAGACAGAGGAATTTTCATTACCCCAGCTGTGGGGTAAGCGCGTAATAAGAGAAAAATATCACCCACGAAGAATCGAGAATTTCTTCAGCTTGTCGTGGGAAAGAGTCAACCCTTGAAACGTTTTGATCAAATCATTTCCTGTCTATCGAGCATCGCTTCCTGAATTGAAAGTATTTAGTTTTTAAATAGCATTTCGTAGAGAGAGAGCCTCTGATCAAAGTTACGATATCTTTATTTGTGTGTATAACGTAGTAAGTATTAATACTTAAACTTATTTATTTAATTTTTTTTAAAAAAAATTTCGGATACTTGTTTTTATTATGAGCTATTTAATTGAATTAGTAATTTGACGAAGGGAATGAACCACGAAACTGTTTTATGGAGATTACTTTTAAGCAATCTCACAACTTTCTTTATTCATTATTTTTCTTAAACAAACTTTCGTGTGTGAGATTCTTAATATTTATTTATATTTATGTAACATTAATACAGCAACTCCATAAATAATAAATCGGTAATAGCATCTGCGAAATAAAGATAGTGTGACATATTTATTTATTATAAACTAAATAAATTCTTTTGTATTCGCGCGAATTAGTAATAATTTCTTTCTTCAGAATAATTATTTATTCCTTCGAAATGCTTCTTTCTACAAATTTTGTTACTAACTACATTTGAAAATTATTTATCAAAACATTTGGGAGATTTCATTTGAGTTCAAAGGTAGAATTTAAAATTTCTGTCGGCCTCACAAAATTATACTAATTTTGCAGGGAACGTGGATGAAAATACATTTGATACACTATTTATTATTTTAAACCGTTTTCAATTTTATTAATGGTTTCATGACATACATCTTTAATAAAATGTACATACAAACGTTTAAAAATCTGAAAATTTATGAGTCGAAGCTAAATCGAAGATTGAAGACAAAAATGGCATATATTTTTCTTATTTTATATAATAATTATTGATATTATTTAAAAATAACTTGTTTTTAAATTTTTTGATGTATTTCCGGGAAGGGAAAAAACTGGGAAATCAGAAACATTAATTACTACGTTTAGGGTGACAAATGTGAACAAAACAGAATATTTCGCTTAGAGCAGCGTTCGGAAAATTGCAGTTCTGCTGTTATATACAGTTAAAAATTATGTCTGCTAAAAAGAGTTATTTATAAATTTGAAAGGAAAACAATATCTCTTGAAAGAAAAAAAAAACTCGTATTTATATCCACATTTAACTATTTGACTGGCTTACCGACAGAATTTATCGTTAAATGTGTATTTGATTTGACTCGTTTGTAATTTCCAGTTATATATTTGTGTTTAGTATTGTGATTCTGGTATTTCATTTAATGTTTCTTATTTCTACTGTGTACGTTAAGTGTCAGTTTACTTTTATGTTGAACCTTGAAGGGTTCGAGGCCGCAGTATATGTTAAATCATAAAATTTGATATGTTTATACCATCTCCTGTAACTTCTGCCTTGTCTTGGACTGAGGTCACTACGAACATTCCGGACACCCATAAAATATCCGGCGTCAGCTAACCAAAGAGGAGACAGAGGCAATAAAAGTTTGTTGAAGATAGCGAGTTACAGATGTTTTATTTTACTCTTGAGTAGTTACTTGAAGTTAAAACAAGCTCTTGTGATCCGTACCATCAACAAAACCTATTTAAAAAAATGGCTCCACTGATTCATTTAGATTTAAATCGTTTGAAAGAGAGCAATAGGTAATTACGTGTTTAATTTCAAATTATTTTGTATTTTTTTAAGACATAAAAAAATATACAAATACAATTGTGCTTTCTGAAAGGCACATATCTGTAAATATATATATATATATATAAATAAAATAATAAATAATTTTAAATTAAACAAACTAGAAG
>BMAV01002825.1:144775-159438 GCA_019973955.1 Trichonephila inaurata madagascariensis
ATTTTCTTTTCATATACCTTATGTTTCAATTTTAACTTGATTTTTATTGAAATTTAGTTTATGTTACCTTTCAATCATAGTGCAGTGTTTAAAAGGTTAAACACACTGTATTTATTAAAATACTTAAATATCCCATTTCTTCATCATAACTACAATAGTACGCTAACAGAAGGAAGATTTAAAACGTGTTCATGCATCCAGAACTGTAACTGTGGTTCATGCGCAGGGTATGACATACACGAAAAGGTGGTATCCCAAAATACATATTTAGAATCCGCCTATACTAGCTGGATCCATCAAAGGATATGACCTTAAAGTCACACACAGAGCTATACGAGAAACAATCCATTTCCCAAGAAAGGCTTAGAAGGAGCATTGAAAAATGTTAGACGGTGGGCACATGACATACTTTGAGCGAGAAGTGCCGGGTTAAATCGAAATAATTTTCGCTACTTTGAGTATTTAATGCAGCAAATCTGTTGAAAACGATAACTTAATGTGGATAACATTGAAATATACACTGACCTCTTGAAGTAATTTGAACAAGATTTTAATACCCGTTATAAGGATTTCGAAAGTTTTTTATGTCCCGTCTTAGATCATGAATCCATTTGAAACTAATACAACTAACACTGATTTGGAAGCTAAAACAAATTTTCAAATTTTTTGACCAAATTTTGGAATAGCAAAGAAATTTGGAAGAAAAATGTGAAATTAACCCATTTTATCTACTATCTACTTACTTGGCTGAGACAGGATTTAATCACGTTAATAATTTGTTATAAAAAAACTATAAGTATATTGAAAACTACAGAACGCGATGATTTACAATTCTTATTAATTAATTTTACGCCAAATATAAGAAGTATTATGGCATTAAAAAACATTAACTCAACCGTCGCATTGCTCGTTAAAAATTTATTAAAAGTACATGCAATTTAGTGAAATAGAAAAATTGTATAGTAAAACGCATATTTATATTTTTTATGTTATTGTAATTTCGCGTTTATATTTAAGCAATTTCAGGCCAAACATTAAAAATAAATACATAATGTACAACTACTATATTTATCAAAATTGAACTATTATGTGATTCCAATCTGTGTTTCTGAATGAGTGAGTGAATATTAATGTCACACCATTCAAGTACAAGATGGGTTTTGGCGAAGGATCTCGTAATTCTAAACCATGGTCAAGTGACAAGAACGACAACTGAGCTGACACCCACCCTATCTCCTAACTTCCACACTACACCAAAGGGAGGATATTTGAGCCTCGACATATTTAACGTGCCTCGCCCCCCCCCCCTCCCTGCATGGCGGGTCTTCAGCGGTACTAAGCTTGAACTCATGACACGCAAGCCACGAGTTAACTTGACCACTATTTTTCTGAAATCCTGTTTATGCTTTAAAATTAAAAGGGAAAATATAATTAAAAAAATAAAACATGAATCTTATAAGCCACTTTTTTCCCCCTAATGTCCTAATATTCTTAGTTACCGTGAAATCAGCCGTACAAAGCGCACCCTTTTTTCTTACGAAGAAACCTGACATGCATATATGCAATGCTCATGCATTTTGAAGTCATTTATTCGAAGTATTAACCCAGGCTTCTGAAAAAATAGTATACTCTTAGTTCTTTTAAATAAGCAGTATTTCGATCTATGTAGAATAAAGGTTCCCAAACTTTTTTGTCTCATAGACCCCTTGCTATGTTTTTCGATTTTGTGTAGACCCCTACTTACCTAATATTAAATTTCTGCAAATTTATCAACTTAAATGTTTTTTTGACAGTTTAAATATGCTTAAAACATAAGAAACACATCTGAATTAATTAAAGTAATTTATATACGAAATAATCTATATATGTAGGATATTCCATTTGTAAGAAGTTAGATCATATCACATTTACCGAGGTCGGCAATTCTAATCAAAACAGTATTCCACATCAACGCCATCTAGCGTCCTTTTTAAAAACGCCGACATGAACCTTTTTCGCCAGAGGCCCACTAACATTCGTCGAGAGAAGTCGTGTTTCGCGCGTCAGCGCACTTTCGTCCGCGCCAGGCGGTAAATCTTAATAGTACCATAACGAGTTCTATCATTCGTCCGCGCCAGGCGGTAAGTCTTATTAGCACCATAATGAATTCTATTTAATCTCAATTGCCTCCCTTAAAGTAATGTGATCTAACTTTCCTATTCTTCCGAAATATGCTTATCTAACTTTCCTATTCTTTTGAAATATTCCCCATGTAAATACTCCCCTATAATTCTTAATAAATTATTTAGTTTTCAACTAGTTTCTTTCTTGAACTATGTTGTCTATTTTATTTCAAAATTAACTAACACACCCTAAAAACCCCTAGACACCACGCCATAAAAACCCCGCCATCTGAAGAATCCAATCTTTTTGGAAGATTTCGGTTGGATTCCCACACATATATATATACAAAAATTAAGTTGTGTCTGTCTGTACTCGATAGATTCAAAAACCATACACCCAATCGCCGTGAAAATTTAGGAAATTTTTAGGTATATCCCCGGGAAGGGTTTTGAATTTTTTTTTTTTCAAATCAGAGTGTTGGGGTTCTAGGTGCTCCCGAACAAATATCCCAAAAATATCAAAATACTAAGCACTACTAACAAGGGGAGGGCACGTCTAATGAAATTCATTTGAGATCGAGCCTTGGTGTCATAGTAGTACTCCTTTAGGGTGTTCAACCCTCAATGTAATTCTGCCGAATGAGTAATGAATGTAATTCTGTCAATTCGGAGAAATTAGCCTTCAAAATTCATGCTTAGCTCTTATACCAGTGTTTCTCAAACTGTGGGGCGCGCCTCCTTGGGGGGGGGCGATACCCCTACGAGGGGTGCGCGAGCATATCGAAAATAAAAGATTTAAAAACTAATTAATTTACTGAAATGAATCAAAACAAAATACTTTCAGATATAATAAAAAAAATGCACTTTTACTCTGATATAAATTATAGGCAATATAAGTATAAATTATAGGCAAAAAAACGAATCCCAGACCCAGAATCGAAAAAATTTAGGAACATAAAATATTCATCACTGTGATTATTTTTGAAATACTGCACATTATGGCTGTAATCTGTTTTTGCTGATAATCTGACCTTCTAAGTTATTAATACAGTTAGTTATGAACCCTCTCTTATATGCGTTTGTTTCTCATTTAGGGAAGTTGTAAGTAATGTATTTCTCTGTTGCGCTTTTTTCCAAGCAAAAGAGTTTTATGATATTTGGAAAACCACGCACTTTGAAGGATTACTTGACCAAGACTTATTTTTATGAGTATTCTCAAACATATAAAGCATAATGAAAAACGTTTTACACAATTTTTTTAGCAGTAACATAAATATTATCATAATGAATACAATTTTAATTCGGAAGTGGTCGCTCGGGACACACAGATCACAAAATCGTTAATTCTGGCAAAACTGTTTATTTGTTACCAAAGAAAAATTGAAAAGTTCTTGAAAGTAGAGGTAAGTTTACTTTCTCTTAATTAAATTATTCACTGGAATCACGATTTGTATCGTGTACAATAAAATGATTATGAAAAAAAAAAGGATTGGGGTGACTCAATCACCCCGCGTGACCATTAACGCTAGTATCGAGTGTGTGTCTGCTACAGGGATAAAACATTTTGAAATCTTCTAGCTTTAAATATTTAAAATAACACTATTATTCTTCATTGGAATTTTATATTATTTTTCATTGTTTAACATTAATTCTAAATGCTAAAAATTACTTGGAGGCTTAAAATTACTGTTCGCTTAAAACTAATTATAATATGAACATTCATTTTAAAATATCATTTTACATTTTCGTAAACATCGTCGCGCATTTGGGTTTACTCTCCTGACAATTCAGCTATTTATCAAGAATGTTTTAGTTTTTTTTAAAAAAATGAACTCGTTCGAAGAGCAGGTACCTCAGACAGTATAATTTTAATGTATCAGTGCAGCACAATGTATTTTATAACTAATTTATTAATACTAAATTAAGAGCAAGTTTACTAAGTATTTGCGTGGGCTTGTCTTGCAGAGAGAGGAAAGTTTTTCAAAGGAAGGTTTACGATTAGAAATTGACACTCTGAGTGCATTTTCTATATATTTGGCTGAGATCTATATTTTGTCTTGAAAGCAGTCACCGCATTTTACAATCTGTTCCATTTTAAAAATTCGAGAAAAAAAAATATATATAATTACTTAAAAAAGTTACATGTATAAAATTTAATATACTTATCTTATTAATTTGCACGGTTTATAATTAAAATAGTTTTGTAGCTTTAGTGTCAAAGTGCATTATATTACTGCGTTCAGTACATTATTATTGTATAAGGGGGCGCGATAAAAATTGTGATTGAAAAGGGGGGCGCCAGTATTGAAAGTTTGAGAAGCACTGTCTTATACAATTAAATTTTATTTTTCCGCAGCGAGTTCGTAGCTTGATTGGTAAATCGTCTGCTTACTATGCGCGAGGTCAGGGTTCGATTCCACTCGGTAAGTTTTTTTTCTTCAATTCAACTAAATATTTTCTTTTAAATTAAATAAATTTATTTATGAAAGGTTTATTAAATATTAAATTATATTTTGTGTTTTATAAAGTAAAAAAAAAATAAAACTATATAACTTAAATTATTTATTAGTAAAATTATTTAAAACTATAAATAATTAAAAATATTTAAATTAGTTATTAAATAAAAACATTAAAAATAATTATTAATAAAAATTCTTAATAATTGAAATTAGTAGATTAATCATTAGTTATTATAATTAATTTATTTATTTATCATTATTTACTATAATTGACTAATTTATTAATCATTATTATAATTAATTAAACGATTACTTTTTATAATGATTAATTAATTATTATTAAGGATTAGTATTAATATGAAATATTATTAATTTATTATTGAAATTATCAATTTATTATTGAAATTATTAATTTATTATTAAAATTATTTAAATAAATTTATTAAAATTATTTAAATAAACTTTTTGAAATTAAATAAATTTATTTGAAAAGAACTTGCTAAATATTTTATAAAATTATAAAATAATAAAATTAATAATATATAAAAAAGACATATTTTTTTATTATATTAATTATAAAATAATTAGTTTAATAATAATAATATATTTTATAAATTATTTTATAGTATATGCAATATTTTATTTATAGTATATTGTATTTCACATTATAAAACTATTTGTAACTAATTTTTATGTAAAATATCTTTTAATATTTATTATATATTTTATTATAAATATTATTTATTAATATAAAATATATTTATATAAAATTGAATATAATTATTTGTGTGTGTGTGTGTAATTACAGTATTTTTTTTTTACTTTTTAAAATACAAAATAATTACATAAACTATCATTTAATATTTAATAAACCTTTCATAAATAAATTTATTTAATTTAAAAAATAATTAAATGAATTGAAGAAAAAAAATTGACCGAGAGAGTGGAATTGAACCCTGACCTCGTCCATGGTAAGCAAGCGATTTACCAATCAAACTACGAACTCGTTGCGGAAAATTAAAATTTAATTGTATAAAAGCTAAGCATGAATTTCGAAGGCTAATTTCTCCGAATTGACTGTCCATTCGGCGGAATTACATTGAGGGGTGAACACCCTAAAGGAGTACTACTATTACACCATGTCTTGATCCCAAATGAATTTCCTTAGTCGTGCCCTCTCCTTGTAAGTTAAAGTTCCCCGTCAATCATCAAATATCATTCATTTCATGATGATACTTAATTCTCGTGATGTTGCCACTCATGTTATATTTCGCACTTTCTGTTGTCTTTTCTATTTATGTAACTTGTTATTGAGCTAGCGGAATTGGCAACGGAGGAAGTATTAGAAGAAAAGCAGAATTTGATCCATGTTTACGTTTTTTTCATATAGTTCCCCTTTACATAATGTAAATAAAATAGTATATAGATAAAAGATCATCTTCAGTCATAATAAATTGTCGTCCGTGACAGGACAGAAAAAATTCTGCTTTCGAAGAATTCAGAACTATAAAATGTACAGGGACGAATAAAATTTAGATTACTGCTTATGAGTCACGATATTCTGTTTATGATGTTTACGAGAGTGATTTAAGTTTAAGAAAGCATACTCACTGTATTTTCTTCTTAATAAACAGACATTAAGAATTTATTACGAATCATTTCAAGTAACTGCTTTAAGTTTGCGTATAAATATGGATGCTTTGAAAATAAAACGGAAGTCGTTAAGAACTTCGTTTACGACTACGGTGAATAAGTTGAAAGAATATTTGGCGACGAAAGAAGACACCAAGGATGGCAATAATCTGTCCGCATTGAACTCTCAGTTACAAGATAAATTTTTACGTTTAGATGAGGTTCAGAATAAAATTTCTGATTTACTTTTAGAAAATACTGCTACTGATGCCGAATAAGAAGCTGATTTTGAGGGGGCAGAGGATTATAGAGATAATTTTTTTGAGCTTAAATCAAAGATAGAAACGCTATTAAATAAAGATTCTGGATCTAGTTTAGAAAGTTCTTCCGAGAGTGTGTGTGATGTGGTAAAATTAAAATTACCTAAATTTGAATTAAAGATGTTTTCTGGTGATTCTAAGGAATATTTGACATTTTGTGGAGTATATTTTCAAAAATTCATGACTCGGAGGAACTGACTGCTATAGATAAATTCCAATATTTATACCAGTCTATGGAGCCCGATTCGAAAGTTGCTAGATTAATATCGATTTTCCCAATAACAGCTGAAAATTATCCAAAGGCCGTCGAACTGCTGAAATTAAGATTTGGCCGGGAAGATCTCTTAGTGCAAATATATGTCCGCGATCTCCTTTCACTGGTTCTGAAAAATGCTATGACTGCAAAGAATGCTCCTGATTTAGCCACCCTCTACGATATGCTAGAAACAAAATTAAGAGCATTGGAAAGCTTAGGGCGCACAAAAAAGAAAAATTTGCTGACTTTCCTGAGCCATTGGTGGAGTCATGTTTGCCAGAAAATATTCTGCGAGCGTGGGAAAGGAGAAGAATTTCAGAAAGTACTGATGATGTGCTACAAGTAAGAGATCCCTGGAAAACCTGATGTGCTTTTTACGCCATGAAGTCGAATCAGAAGAAATGATACGTTTAGCTCGTGAAGGATTCGGTAAAGATAGGGGAAGTGGTGCTATACGAAAAGATTGTCAAAGATCGGTCCAAAAAGATGAACCCACTGTGGCTACGTTAATTTCAAGTACAACTGGCGCAAAACTTAATTGTATTTTCTGTGACCGCCCTCATCTAAGTCAAGACTGTCAAAAGTTATCTGATATGAGTTATGAGGACAGAAAATCACAAGTTATAAGAAAAAGATGCTATCTCGTTTGCCTTAAGGTTGGACAATTAGCAAAAAGATGTCATAGTAGAGTGAGATGCTTAATTTGCAAACGGAGACATTATCCATTACTTTGCCCAGATTTATGCAAGGCAAAGGAAACTAATTTTTCGTCTAAGGACAGAAGAACCGATAATGAGCAGAAATCTACAGAAACATTACTAACAAATCTTCCCTCTGAACATGAAATATACCTCAAAACTATTATGATCAGACTATGAAATAGAGACAAGGAAGTCTGTATTCGAGCATTGTTGGACGATGGATCCCAGCGGTCCTATATTGAAAAGAATTTAGCTGCAGAACTATTCCTTTCTCCATCTGGAAGAGAAATATTTTCTCAAGGACTGTTTGGCGGAGGAATTTCCCCTAATTCTGAGCATAAGAGATACATGGTAAACGTGGAAAGTTTAAATCACAAATATACAACATCATTGTCTCTTCTCGAGCAACAAAAGATATGCCCAACCCTGCTAAGAATACATGATAGGAAATTTCTTTCTGAGCTTGCTTCCCGAGGAATAAAACTTACAGATGTTGTTACAGATGTTCACCACCAATACGAGTTCTTCTGGGAGCTGATATACTTGGAAGCATTTTGACTGGCAGAATAGAGGTAATATCTTGAGGAGTATCTGCAGTTGAGACCTTGCTGGGTTGGACAATTTTAGGACTGGGAAAGAAAAGGAAAGTTGTTAATCTAGTCACATTGAGAGAGAGAGCTTGCAAAATATGGACGTGCCTAAAATGTGGGATTTAGAAGTTTTGGGTAATACAATTCCCATAGAGAAGAAAAATGAAAGCCTTCTTGAAGAAGAAACGTTTGACCATTTTAAGGAAACAATTAGGATCTGTGAAGATCAAAGATATGAAGTGGCTTTACCATGGCTAGCTGGACATCCTGCTCTATATGATAAATACGACGCTGCAGAATCCAGACTTCGTACAGTAACTAAGCGTTTGATAAACAAAAATTACTTTGAAGCCTAATATAACGTATTTAAGCAGTGGGAGTCAGAAGGTATTGTAGAAGCTGTCCCAATAGATCAGCTTGCCAAGGAAGTCCATTACCTACCTCACAGACCCGTCATTAAGCCTTCAAGCAATACCACAAAGGTCCGCCCAGTTTTCGTCGCTTCGTTCAAGAAACCGGGATTTGCCTTCTTGAATGAATGCTTAAGTGTGGGCCCAAGTCTTATACGTAAAATACTGCCTTTACTATTAAGATTCCATTTTGGTGCCATAGGTGTAATTGCAGATGTGAAACAGGCATTTCTACAGATACGTTTGAGAACTGAAAATAGATGCCCCTAGATTTTTATGGTGGGAGAATGCCGAATGATCGAAAATAAGAATTTATCATCATTGTCAAGTAGTCTTCGGCGTTTCCTACAGCCCTTTTCTGTTGAATGCCACTATAAGTTACCATCTAGAACGAGAAAAATTCCAGACAGAGAGCCTCAGGAAGACAATTGGTCATTTAAAAGAAGGATTCTACGTGGATAATTGGGTTACGAGTGTTAATGACGTTACAGAATTGGAACAACTGAAATCGCAATCCATAGAAATAATGAAAGAAGGGGCATTTGAATTGCGCTGTTGAGCTTCTAATAACTCTAAAGATCAAGATATGCAAATGGTACTTGGCCTGAGTTGGGATGTAGTCAGCGACGAACTTTCTTGCAAGTTATTATCAAATTTAGATTGTACCCAAGAAAGGCCAGTTACAAAAAGGGTACTGCTATCTGTGATCAACAGTGTATACGATCCAATTGGCCTTATGGCTCCAGCTTTATTGTTACCAAAGTTGCCTATGCAGGAAGCTTGGAGAGGAAAAATAGGCTGGGATGAGGTGTTGTCTGTAGAACTTGAACATAAATATAGACTTTGAGAGAAAACCATGCATCTCATGTCTAAATGTACAATACCTCGAAGATTTTTTGCTGAGAATTACAATGATTTCACACTGCATATCTTCACAGATGCTTCTGCCTATGTTTACGCTACATGTGCCTTTCTGCGATGTGAATTCAAATGACAAGTTACGCTCAAACTCATAGCAGCTAAAGCTCGACTTGCTCCAATGAAAAAATCCACAATCCTACGACTTGAATTGTTGGGAGCAGCTCTGGGTGCTCGATTGGCAGAAACTGTACATTCTATCCTACGAACTGCTTCTGAAACCTACTTTTGGTTCGATTCAATGGTGGTTTTAAGCTGGATTAAGAAAAAAGAGCCATGGAACACATTCGTTGGAAATTGAGTGAAGGAAATTAGGGATTTGACCAATATAGATGATGGGAGATATGTTCCTGGAGAAGTCAACCCTGTGCTGATCTAGCTAACCGATGCTGTGATTGATCGGATCTCCTGAAACGCAAATGGTGGGAGGGTCCCGGCTGGCTGTATAGCGATGAAGAATCTTGGCCATGTTCTGAGGTATCAGAGACTCCGGATGAAACATTTCTAGAGCGGCGTAAGACAGTTGTGACAAATTTAGCCACAGGAAACGAAGTTAGATTTGGAGATTGATTCCTGTACTTTTCGAGCTATAAGAAAATTCTCCGAATGACTGCTTATGTTCTCAGGTTCTGCAACAATATTAAGAGAAACTCTCCTAAGTTAGTTAATTCACTTTCACGTGAAGAGATTCAAAAGGCAGAGGAGACTCTAATAAAAAGCATGCAGTCAGAATGACCCTCTGAAATAAGTGAGAAGTATAAGGATACGATACAGTTTTTCGAGGAAAATGGCATCCTGAAAGTTCAAACAAGACTGATTCTCAGCCAAGATCCAGAGGACTTTACGCATCCTACGGGTTTGCCAAACTCTCCTCTTCTAGAAAGACTCTGATTTTGTATACTCATAGATCCTTAATGCATGCTAGAGTGTTAACGACCTTAGCACAATTAAGAGAAAAATTCTGGATTCCCAAGGGCCGGAGAGTTGTAAGAGAAATTTTTCGACAATGTATAAAATACAAAAGGCTGACAGCTGGCAAAGTTAACCCAGATCCAGCTCCTTTACCTCCCGACAGAATACACAGAGTTGCAGACTTTCAAATAACTGGCGCAGATCTGGCCGGTACTCTTTCCTTACGTGGTGGAAGCAAAGCGTGAATAGTTCTATTCACGTGTGCAGTGTATCGAGCAGTCCATCTGGAACTAGTCTCATCTCTCTCCCCCCAATCGTTTATGCAAGCTTTGAGAAGATTCTGGGCAAGAAGAGGAAGACGTTCTATGCCATACACTGATAATGGTACGAACTTCGTAGGGGCAGCAAATGCTTTGAAATCTTTGGACTGGGATTTCATTCAAGCTGAATGTTCTTTAATGAAAATAATATGGTTGCTTAGCCCTCCTTCCGCCCCATGGTATGGTGGATTTTGGGAAAGGATGGCTCGCAGTATAAAAGAACTCCTCCGAAAGTGCTTGGGCAAAGCATGCGTAACATATGAAGAGATGTTGACTTTATTCTACGATTGTGAGGCTACAATAAATGGGTTACCATTGACATATTTGTCAGACGATTCGAAGGAGTTGAAACCTCTTACACCTGCTAATTTCATCCAAGGCATTAAAGAAAGAGAAACATTTGATTTGGATCTGACTGATTCCCTGCATATATTGAAACGAGTGCGTTATCTTCACACCTTACGATCAAATTTACGCAAACGTTTCTACAAAGAATACCTCGGAGAGTTAGTAAGAAGTCCCAAAGTAGCTTCAAGAAGAAAGATGATTTCTCCGGGAGAAATCATCATAGTTGAATCGAAGAACCTAAACCGAATGAATTGGCCTTTGGCTCAAGTGATCGAATTGTTTCCAGGCAAGAATGGTGTGGAGTGTGTGGCCAAATTACGATTAGCCAGTGGTGAGATCATACGACCGCTTCAACGAATTTATCCTTTAGAGCTCAGTGCTAGTGACCATCTCATCGAGGACCACCAAGGAACTGATATAGCTGCGCAAATCCCGGGCCCTACTGCTGCTGATATTCTGGAGGAAGGAAAGAAATCTCGATGTAGCCATCCGTTAATTCCTGTTAAAAAACTGAACTTGTGAACTGTTAATAATTTTACTTTTTTAATGTCATATATAAGATTTTATGTTTGTAATATAAATGTGTAGTAATTTGTTAATGTTTTCTATTGCTTTAAAGTGATTGTATGCAATACAAAAGGTGGGAGAATGTTGCCACTCATGTTATATTTCACACTTCCTGTTGTCTTTTCTATTTATGTAACTTGTTATTGAGTTAGCGGAATTGGCAACGGATAAAGAATTAGAATAAAAGCAGAATTTGATCCATGTTTACGTTTTTTTTATATTGTTCCCCGTACATAATGTAAATAAAATAGTATATAGATAAAAGATCGTCTTCAGTCATAACACGAGATAAAATTCTTTATCAGATCGTCATGATATATCCTCACGTGTATATATTTAAACAAAAATTTAAATCTTTAATAGATTTAAAATATTTTAAATACATAAATTGTGTTTCTTTTAAGGTATGTGACTAGCTTCGGAGCACTTTTTTTTTTAAATATGTAAATTTGCAGCTAAATAAACACTTTTTTATTTGAAGGAATCCAAGTACAATTTCCGCATAATTAAAAATAGTTTGGGATATATTGGGAATTTTGAGTGAAATTTTAGTGAAAAATTGCAGTTACGGTAAGGCTTGTATTGAAAATTCTAATTAATATATTTGAATAATATTTAAACATTACACAAATAACATCTTTATCTATACTTGGAGTTATAAGATTTGTAATACTTGAAGTTTTTGGAATATGTCATTTTTTATGCAAGAACTCAATTTTTTACAAGAAACTAATGTTATTTTCTCACAAAAAGTGCAATAAAATACATAAAAATTAACATCTTTATTTGTCTTAGAAATTAAAAGATTTGAAATAATTTTAACAGTTTTTTAAATATGACAAATTTTATGTAAAAACACTGTTTTTTTAAAAAAAAATTAATGATTTGTTTTTTTCATAAAAAAGCAATAAAGTACATAAGTTGTATAAACACTGAGATTAGATTTTGATTCATCCTTGAGGTCCGTATAGAGTGTTAGAAGTAAGAAATAATAATAATATTGTAATATGGAGGTCAGGAAAAAGGTTAACCGTTAATGTTGATCAAGTAAAAATATATCGTCATAGGAAATGTGACGAGGTCGAGTTAGGAACAGGTAGCCCAGATAGTATTATTTCACGTCAGGAAACGAGTAGTTCGGAAAACGTACATCAAAGATCAAATGAGTCGCAATATGGGAAGAAAAGGTCTGAGGTAAGGCGTGAGTTAGAGGAAAAAGGGATAAATCTCAAGTCAAAACAATGTGAGAAAAACACGGATAGGGCCTATAAGCGCGGATCACTTATCAGATCGCTTCCTAGCTCCTTTCCTAATAAGACAAGAACTAAAAGAAAACGGCTAGATAAAGGAATAAAAAGGTCGTATGGATCGGGGTCAAGTGGACCACAGAGAAAGTGGCAGAAACGTAGACCCAATAACATTAATAAAAGACCATTGTCATCCAATAATATTTATATAAGTAGGAAGAAGAACAGAATGGAAATAAATGGAATTCAAGATAGAAGGGAGTACTATCTGCACCCACGCCCGAAAAAGGATCAGGAGTCCCGACCGGCCAATGGAGCATCGACAAGTCAAACTAGGAATACCGAATAGGAGACGACAAGCCCTACATCAGGCAACATGGGGGACCACAGAGAAGCCGAGGAATGAGAAGAGGAGCGAACAGTGATAGCACCTTGTCCTTAGAGGTGATGGTGGGAGACAGACCATAAAAATCAGGTTGTATTGTTTCATTTTTATGTGCTTTCCAACAAGAGGTCGAAAGAATTATTGCAAAGAAGGAAGTCTCGGGCGGTGTTTAAAAGTTATAATCCAAGTAAAAGTTGACACTACAATGAGTGTATATATATATTTTTTGAACTTTTGACTTGTAAAATTTTTTTTCTCAATTGATGGAGAAAACAATTGTAATTATGCATTTGTTTACTTCGATGTATGACTTCGTGAGATGCGACAATTCCTTTGGTTATTTGTTTTAATGATTTATTGAAAAATGTTTGTAATTGTATAATGTGTATATATATATATGTTGTTGTATTGTTCCGTATTAAGGTGCATCTGGTTCAGGGAAACGTGGCGTAGTCAGGGCACTAACAATAATATTAACAGCGCTGCGCGGCTCATTGGGGGTTTGACGGAGCCAGATGCGGGATGGAAATGAAAGTTTATTTTAATTTACAAATGATATATAATGCATAAAAATTGTGAAACTTACTGGTATTATGTAAATATAGATTTTGCAAAGTAACTTAAAGAGTTTTCATTTCAGGGTGACAGACCCTGAACGTACAAATGTGCTCCATAGCTGATATGTAGCCTCAACTTGGAGCAGTGGAGCCGGTCTCCTAGCTCATAAATAAATATTTGTCCTGATGCAGAGTTTTGGGTGTGCGTACCCAGGAAGGAATGCACATAAAACATTTAAGTGTATAAAACATTTAAGTAACGTTAAATATATAGAGTTAAGTACATGTGTAAAAGTGAGAAAACACCATGATTAAAAAGCAAAATTGTTAATGTTGGCCTAGTTAATGGAGTAAAATTTATTGTGTGTCTGTCAAGAGTTTAAATTTAAGTGAAATATTAAATTTAATTCTAAGATGAATAATGAAAATTACAGTTAAGTTAAATATTGGAAATTATAGAAGTTAAAATGAGGATTCAAGGTTCAAATTTAAATAAAACTTAGAAAGTGAGGAGATTCAGAAATAAAAATTTAGGCACGTAATTTCTTAAGGGCTCTGAGGACCCTTGAATAAATCACGTTTTTCTTCTTGGAGGGGTTTGTGACATCTCTCGCGCTCTTCCTCTAAAATAACCTCTATGTTCTTTGACGGCCACGATTAATGGCAAAACTTTTCCAACCCAAATCCAAGAAGTGAAACGAAGCATAGATGCAAATAAGATAACCTTTAAAAGGATAGAAATTTTAGTGAGCAATATTGCAATTTAGAGGAAGTTCAGTGTAGAGAAGATAGAAGTGTGGATCGACGGCTTACCTAGAATCAAGACGCCACCTCGCCAATTAAACCAAGGTACATACCATTGTACAACCTTAGAAGAAAGATTTGAAATAGATTGGACGTTGAGTATTCAACCAAGGTAGGAAGATTATATTCTGAACG
>BMAV01002825.1:164438-183276 GCA_019973955.1 Trichonephila inaurata madagascariensis
GGAATATTTTTCTTAAATGAGCATAATGTTCCTCCAAAGAATTTTAAAAAATAACTATATCATCAGAATAGTGACAAGCAAAATCTGAACATTTATGTTTAGTTAAAATTTTACGAATAGTATGATTAAAAATTGCTGGGGCATTTCAAAAACCAAAAGGAAGAACTTGAAATTCATATAAACCTTCAGTTGTAATAAAAGCTAATTTTTCTTTATCTTTATCATGCAGAGGAATGTGCCTGTAGCCGCTTGCCAGGTCGAGCGTAGAAAAAAATTTAGCACTATTAACTCAAAAATTATCTGCATCTATCTGTCTTACAAATTGCATTAAGTTTTCTATAGTCAATACATAATCTGGTTTTTTGTTTTTCATCTGTCTTATAAGTTAAAGTAACAGGGGAAGAAAAACAACTATTGGATTCTTTAATTAAACCTGCAGCTAATAAATTTTGTATTTGTTTATTAATCTCGGCGTCTGAAGTAGCTGAAGTTCTATAAGCTCTCTGAGAAATTGGGAGGTCTATGTTAAATTAATTCTAGGAGGTTCCATTCTTATTTTACCAACATCATACTTATTTTTAGAAAAAAAGAACATGAGAGTATTCTGAAAGAAGTTGTATCAGGTTAGGAGATATTTCTTTAACAGTCAGAGGTGAGAAAACTTCCTCTGAGGTGAAGCAAAATATTCCTTTTATTTTGTCTACATTGGCGCCACAGCCAGAGCATCACTTATAATTTATTGCTGATCAGTGTAATCATTATTTTTTTATTAAGCAGAATAAAAATAGATTTCGAAGGGAGAGGTTGTGTGGCAATGTCTCTCTCTATTTGAATATCATTGATTATGATTTCGTTTCATGGTGCATCGGCCGGGAATGGATTGATTATATATTTATAAAAATCAGAAAATCTCTTTTTGAAATTTATCGAACGATATGGAATCGTAGTATGTGGTTTTGTGAATTAACGAAAACATTGGAATAACGCTTAAAAGCGGGAAACCGGCTAACGGTAAGAAATATTTTTTACAATTTAAATAGAACATTGATATTTTTATATCTAGTGACTATATTTTATAAAAAATGGACGAGAAAAGGAAGTTGAAGAAAACTAGAGCTGTCATTCGTACAGCAGTAACTAAAATTATGAATAAATTAAAAAGTTAACTTGATTCTCAATCTGTTGATACTTTACATGAACATTTTGATTATTTGAATGAAAATTTAAAAGAATTAAGAGAACTTGATAAAAAGATCCAAAATATTATTCAAGTAGAGGAAGAATTCGATGCAGAAATACAATCTGCATTCGGGTATAATGAAAAAAAATTCTATGTTGTGTTCTAAAATTAAAATTAAGAATCGATCTAAAAGTGATCCTAGTGTATCGTCGCAAACAACATTGAATGTTCAAATTGATTCAATTAACAATTCGATTAACGGATCTTCTGTAAGTTCTAACAGAAATGTTAATTCTGTTCGTCTACCCAAATTACAAATCGATAAATATTTCGGTGACCCATGTCTATGGTTAGAATTCTGGAATAAATTCCAAAACTCCATAGACAAAAATGAAACTTTAACAAAAATAGATAAATATTCGTATTTAAAGTCATTACTAGGAGGAGTTGCCGGTAATGTAGTAAACAGTTTCGCTTTATCTGATGAAAATTATGACAATGCTTTGATATTATTAAAGGAAAGATTTGGAAGAGAAGAAATTCTAGTTCACGCGCATATGTCGAAATTACTCAATATTTATCCTGTAAAGGATTCAAATAATGTTATTGGATTAAGGAAGTTATGCGATATTTGTGTAAAATACAAATTAGAAGTTTAGAATCACTTAAGGTAACATCTGGAATGTACGGTCATTTACCGCAGCCAATTCTTCTTAAATTACTACCAGAAGAACTGATCTTAGATATTAACAGAAAACAATTAAGAAAAAAAGAGGAAAGTACATTCGATGTAATGGAATTGTTGCAGTTTTTAAAATTAGAAATTGAATGTCGTTAATCCGCCTATCTGCTAAGCGGCCAGGGGGAGAGGAAAAACTTATTACTTATAACTCTAAACACATACGAACCGGGTATGGCGATAATCAAAACATTTCGCGCAATAGACAGAACAAAATTCAAGGTCGCACATCTACATGTGAATTTATGACATCGGTAAACGAAAGAGATCTGCAATATTGCTTTTTTTGTAATCTAGATTCTAGATAATCTGGCAGAAAATTGTAATAAAATTAGCATTGAAAAGAAAAAAGAAAAAAGAAATTTTGAAGAAACAGGGGAAATGTTTTTTGTGTCTGCGACCAAAACACTGTATAAAAAATTGTTTATCAAATATGACTTGCAGAATTTGCAATGGTAGATATAACGAAACAATTTGTTTCAAATCTAAATTAATTAATGAAAATAAGCATATACTGAATCAGAAGGGAAGGGAATAAATAGATTCTCAAGAAACAGTCGTCTCAACAATTTCTTACAATAAACAAAATAAAATTTTCTTGCAAAAATGTACCATAAAATTAGAACATAATTCCAAAGAAATATTTTTGCGTTTGTTATGTGATTGTGGATCAATGAGAAGCTTTATAACAAAAAAACTGTCTAACTGTTTAGGACTCCCAGCCATTAAAAAAGAAAAGTTGTCAGTGTATACTTTTGGGAATAAAACTCCCTTAGAAAAAGACTATGATGTAGTTAAATTAACTCTTAAAAATAAGGATTTGCCAAATTTGAAATTAGACATACATGCTTTGGTTACTGATCAAATTTCGGCGGCAAATATCCCCCCTCCTGAATTAGACAATATTCCACAAACAGTTCAATTAGAAAATTTAGTCCTCGCTGACTCACCAGATTGTCAAGAGCCCATTACAATACTAATCGGAGCAGACTATTACTACGATGTAGTTACTGGAAAAATTAAACATCTGAGTAAGAAGTTAGTTGCGGTTGAAACCATCTTCGGCTGGTGTCTTCAAGGTCGAAATGGCGAAAATCAGTCATCGCTTGCTCTAAGTGTAATAGTTCAAGAAAATTTGAACAAGGATCAACTAAAGAATTTTTGGGATATTGAAGTCTCCGGTTTAATCAACTCTAAAAATGAATCTAATGTCTTTGAAAATCAAATAATGAAGAACTTCGAATCAAATATTAAATACGATGAAAAAGCTAAACGGTATAAAGTAGGATTACCGTGGAAGTTAGAAGCACGTGAATTTAATTGATTGATTGAATATTAACGTCGCACTGTTCAGCTACTCGAGGGCTTTTAGCGACGGACCACGTAATTTTGAACCATAGTCAAGTGACGTGGACGACACCTGAGCTGGCACACCCCTCTACTAACTACCACACCACACCAACGGGAGGACGTTTCAGCTCTCGACAGATTTAACGTGCATCGCCACGTGAATTAAAAGATAATAAGGAAATTGCTGAGAAGAGATTTACGCGGCTCAGAAAGCGATTTCAGAAAAATTCCCATTTGTTCCTTGAACATCGAGAGGTATTACAGAATTATTTGAAACAGGGTATTATAGAGTTAGTCCCAGATTCTTTCTCTCTGAAAGTGACTCAAACAACGTTACTTTTTATCTTCCTCACAGAGAAGTAATTCGAAAAGATCGCCCTTCCAGCCAACTACGTATTGTTTATGATGCTTCGTTACATGATGCAAATTCCCTTTCTCTGAATAGTTGTCTACATATAGAACCAAACCTTTATCCTGAAATTTTTGATATCTCTCTGAGATTTAGACTAAATGCGGTCGCTTTCACTGCCGACATGAAGCAAGCATTTTTACAAATAATGTTGAATGAGGAGGATAGGGACGTAACAAAATTCTTGTTTTCGAACGAAACCTTCGATGTGTGTCAGCTTCCTTCTGTATATCGGTTTACCAGAGTTTTATTCGGTATTAGTAGTAGTCCTTTTTTATTGAGCGCAACTATAAAACATCATTTAAAGAAATATTTGGAAAAGTATACAGAAATACAGTTATGAGAATGAAAATATTTATGTAGACGATATTATAGGAAGCCAACTGTTTGTAAATCAAGCTTTAACAATTACTTTAGATGCAACTAAAATTTTCGAAGATGCCAGTATATCTCTACACAAATGGCAAACTAATTCGAAATCCTTGCACAAGGCATGGCAAGATAAAGGAGTATAATTTCGGATGAAAATCCTCATCTTGAAACTGTTGAAAAAGATAATTTGCCCTACAAAGTTTTGGGTATAGTTTGGAATAGTAGAGAAGATTTTCTATACTTTGATATTAAAGGGTCAATCGACTTTGTCTCTAAAAGAATATATACAAAGAGATTTATCTTGCATGTTTTAGGCAGAATCTTCGATCCCATTGGATTTTTGGGACCTTTTACTCTCAGGATAAAGCACTTGATGCAGAAAGTATGGCTTCTGGGCGTAGAGTGGGATGAAAGTCTTCCTGAAGACATAATTTCCCTTTGGGCTGATTGGTGTGAAGAGGTTCCCCAAATAACTGACTTCTCAATACCACGCTGTTACTTTTCTGACCCTTTAGTGAATAATTTTAAAACACTCGAACTTCACCTTTTTTCTGATGCCAGCACAAAGGCATATGGAACAGTAGCTTATCTCCGTGTGACATCATCTAATAAAGAAATTCTAACATCATTTGTTGCTTCTAAGAACAGAATAGATCCTTTGAAAACTTTGACGCTCCCAAGATTGTAATTAATGGGTTCTTAACTGTCAACTAGATTAAGCAGCAATATTTCAAAAGCTCTAAAACTCGAAATCCCTTGCTTCTTTTGAACAGATTCGAAAATAACATATTTTTGGGTTCGAGGGCAACCAGAAAGATTTAAGCCATTAATCAAAAATCGAATTCAAGAAATTCAGAAATTGACCTCCCCATCAAATTGGCATCATTGCCCTAGAATTAAAAATACGGCTGACATTGTATCTAGAGGAGTGAAAATTTCCAGATTATTAAATGACACCTCTTGGTTACAAGGTCCAGAATGGCTAAGACTTCCTCCAGAATTTTGGCCCGAATCTAAGAACGAAGATAGCCCTAATTCACCTGATTTAGAATATAGAAAATCTAACGATATTGTTCAGCATGAATGTATTATAGAAGAACGAAAAAGTCTATTTGACATTCTAAATATAGCAACTTAGAAAATATATTAAGAATAACCGCGTGGCAGAAACGATTTATTAAGATGTTCAAAAACTCCATTGTATTACATGGTCTCCTATAACAAGTGAAAAGTTATCAGAAGCTGAAAGATTTTGGATACAAGTTGAACAAGAAAAGTTCTTCCCTGAAGAACTTAAATCTTTAAAAAATAATAAAATAGAAAAGGAATCCCCTTTATATAATTACATGCTTTATTTAGATGAAAATGGACTCATAAGATTAGGAAGAAGACTATGAATTTTGTAATTTGTCCATTAATGAAAAGCATCCTTTGATATTACCCAAAAATTCCTGGTTGACTACATTGATAGTACGCAGAGAACATAATAAAGTAATGCATGGAGGAACAGCCAGTACATTAGCACAAGTTAGATAAAATTACTGGTTCCCAAAGGACGCCAATTAGTTAAAAAGGTTATAAGAAATTGCTTTATTTGTAGAAAATATTCAGCCAAACCTATTGATCAGCTCACGTCACCATTACCTAGTGATCGTATCAACCAAACACCAGCCTTTTCAGTCTGCGGCTCGGCTTTCGCTGGACCTCTCTACGTCAATAACTTCGGAGAGCTGCAAAAATCCTATATCGTTTTATTTACTTGCGGAGTTACCAGAGCACTTCACTTGGAACTGGTGTCTGATATGATTACTAACTCGTTTCTACTTGCCTTCCGAAGATTCCTCGCAAGAAGAGGAAGTTGTAAAGTAATATACAGTGACAATGCCAAAACATTCCCGAAAAGCAAAAAAGAAATTGAAAATTTATCCAGAATTTTATCCCAAAGCATGGTTCAGAACTTCATTGCCAAGGAAAGGATTATTTGGAAAAATATTATCGAAAGATCCCCATGGTGGGGAGGGTTTTATGAACGTTTGGTGAGATCCATCAAAGAAAGCTTGCATAAAATTCTCGGGAAGGCCCTATTAAGTTCTGAAGAAATGACAACTATACTTACTGAAATAGAAGCTGTTCTCAATCTAAGACCACTGAGCTACGTGTATGAAGAAAATGATGAACCAAGACCTCTCACTCCTATGCATTTTTTAAATTTTGGACAAAATCAACCAACATACCCTGTTACGTTTGCGGAGATCCTAGAAAATGCTTCTACAAAATCATCTCTCTCTTTTAAAAAGAAAGAAATACCAACAATTACTCCTAAAACAACTATGGCATAGATGGAAAAAGCAATAATTAGATTTGCGAACTGCTCATTCAGTGAAAAACCCGGAAACACATCCTGAACTAAAGGTAGGTGATGTTGTATTGATTGAAGAGAACACTAAAAACAAGCTTCTTTGGAGGCTAGGTAAAATTGAAAGAACCTTACCAGAGCGTGATAACAAAACACGCTGTTACGAACTAAAGACTAGTGGTGGACTGTTAAAACGAACTGTTAAACATCTTTATCCACTTGAACTATAGACTGTGTTCTTACACAAATTGAAAAAACTTTTAGAACTTAAAATTTTTTATTCCTTTCTTATTTACTGTTCCATTTAGTCTAATTATCATTTATTTAACCTATCGTTTAAATTCATTTATTATCATAAATTTTTAGTTGTTAATTAATTTCCCTTTGAATAAAAATTTTGTATTTTTATAGTGTTTTTGTACTTAGCATAGAGCATTTTATTGTATTTTCGAATTCTTTGTTGTATAATTTATTATATTTTTGCATTTATTGTGAATGATGTGATTAATAAGTGAACTCTTTGGAGAGTTCAGGTGGGGAGTGTGAAGCAAAACATTCCTTTTATTTTGTCTACATTGGCACCAGCCAGCGCATCACTTATAATTTATTGCTGATCAGTGTAATCATTATTTTTTTTATTAAGCAGTATAAAACTAGATTTCGAAGGGAGAGGTTGTGTGGCAATGTATCTCTCTATTTGAATAGATATTGATTATGATTTCGCTTCAGAGGTATTTACTAAATCTTCTCGAATATGTAATTAAATTTGTTTAGTGAGTGTGGATTCTGATTATTTACAATGATTTTTCCATTTTGTAGTAATTGGTTATGTTCACAATCAATAACAAATTTATATCGACTACATTCTGGTAGTCCTAGAATAATACAAGGCAGACTATTACTAATTATATACTGATTTATGTGTCTTTCTACCTGTCCAATTGTTAAATAAGCTTTGCATAGTTTGTTGAGTTGAAAATTCCCATGGGCTTTGTTAATATGTATAGGCCTAGTTGTTTGTTTTGGTAATCTAACTTTAGTTACAATATCTGCAGAAATTAAAGATAAAGTAGATCCAGTGTAAATAACAATATTTACATTGTTCTGTTTAGGTAAATTGTCGAAGTTAGCTAGGCTTGGCAATCATGAGATGTGTCCGGACACTTGTAATTGTCAATATGCTGGGCCAGAGTCCTCAATAGAGGTGTGTTTAGAATTAGGAATTTGTTGACTGCTAACAGAGTTCTCCGAACTCTGAGAAACAGTGTTAGTAGTCAAAGATGAGTCACAAGTAAATGGGGGTTTTTCTCAATTGATGTTGATTAAAACAGCGTTTCTCAAACTGTGGGGCACGCCCCCTTGGGGGCGTGATAACTCTACAAGGGGGCGCGAGCATATTGAAAAGTCGAAAACAAAAGATTATTTTTAAAAAAATCACTAATTTACTGAAAGTAAACAAACAAAAAATACATTCTGACGTAATAAAAAATAGAATACGCATTTACACTGATTTAATACTCTTATAAAAATATCAGTACTGCATAATGTATTTCATAATTAATTTAACAATACTAAGTAAATTATTACCACCATAGTTGTGTCACTATATACAAAAATTAATCCTTATCTTGATAATTTGTGCGGTTTATAATGAATCCCTTGACTGCCGATTAAAAGTTATGCGATTCGCTCCCCAATGCTACCGTTTTCCACGTAGGCGTGCTTGTATGATGTATGGGGGGGAGGAATAAAAATAAGCAAATCCTCTAAAATATAAGTACATCCTTCGCAAACACTGCCCTTGTCCTTTTATTGTATTCCAAAGCCTGCGTACTTTTGACAAAGATCGTACATTTGACAGACGTATACATACGTCCAGGAAAAAGAACGTTTTAGCTGAGGAAGACGCTTATATGCGCGGGTGGAACTTAAGAGATTTAAATCCTATTGTAGATTTAGCATCAAAGTATTATATTATTGAATTCAATAAATTGTTATTGTATGGAGGGGCGTGATGAAAATTATGTTTGAATATTGGGTTGCAAGTATTGAAACTTTGAGAACCACTGGATTAAAAGGACATTGTAGTTTCCAATGATAAGCATTGGGAATTCCTTGTTGTGTACAAATACTACATGGATATGGTAGCAGTCCATGTTGAAAATGTGTGTGGTCGTTGGGCCTAAATCCTAGATTGTTAAAGTTGTGAGAATGCTGATTTGAGAGATGTTGGGGAGACGTTCTATTAAAATTTTGGAAGCTGGGCCGAAAAGAGTGGCTTTTGAGGTACAAAAGTATTTTGTTTGGGTCGAATGGACACATTTTCTCTAAAAGTATTCTGTTCAGGTTTAGGGGCTTGTGTTTTCATTAAGCGTGTAGCTACCATGAGCCATTCTGTAGGTGACGTAGGGGTATTTATTGTCATTAATTGTTCAATATTGGTGGGCATTCCTTCCGTAAGTCCTTCTAAAATGAGTTGAGGAGATAGACCTACTTGCCTACCATAATTCAGTTTTGGATGAAAATATTGCTCTGAATTATCTTTTAATTGGAATTGTGAGAATCTGCTAAATTTACAACATTAGGTTTTAAAAAATTTTCAATAAGAATCGAACAAAGTTCTCCAAAATTTGAAATATCAAAGCTAGAGTTAATATAATGGGTTAATGCAGACCCTTTTAGATATTTTGATATGTTTACAATTTTCCAAGTATCATCTTTATTAGTGAGTGTACATGCATTATTAAAATAATCTAACCAAGCTTCTATTACCATTCCATTTTCAGAATCGAAAGGGATTATATATGGTTCATTAGGGGTTTGGTTGGTATTACTTATTACAGCCAAATTGTTTTGCTCGTTATTCGCCATTTTAAAACCAGATCTGAGAATCATACAGAAATTAAAAATCGTAATTTAACTTAAAAATTTAAAGTACCAAAAATAAAAATACCCAAATATAAAATTGAAATTTCAACAAAAATCAAAACATTTGCATCTATTAATTATTAAAATTCAAATATCAAATATGAAGGTATTTAAATTTCTTATTTTAATAGATATTGTTTCATCATAATTAAAAACATGTATTGCAACACTATTAAAAATATGTCAAAATAATTTTTCATGAAATATTAAGCATAAAAATATCAAAAATCAGAATCACTTTAAAAAAAAAAATCATACGCATAAAATTTGCAATATAAATAGTTTTTAAAATAAAATTTCTTAATATATAAAATACATTTTAAACCCCGCTGAGCTCAGCACTCACTCTTTCAATTTAGTAACACACCTTTTAACTTTTCATTTTTCAGTTGCTAGTTGCACTTTTCGACGAAACACGAACCTGTTTTATAAGCTTATTCACAACACTTTTTTGATGAAAACGAAAATGAAGCCGCCTCGCACGAACTTGAACAAGTAGTTGAACACATCAGGAATTTAGGTAAGCGGATGAAGGTTTTTTTTTCTTTGTTGTCGCTGGGTACGCACACTTTATTTCTTTTTTTAAAGCATATCTTCACGGCAGGAAACTAACCTAGTCCATTTTTGTAGTATATTGAAGTAGTATTGGCCGGTGTCTGCAGCTGTAATATTTGATTTAGTAATGGCGTCTTCAGAATTGAGGTTCCTCTTTTATTTTGCAGCACACATAGCATAACTGGTCAATCTATTATTATTTTACATCTTTTGGTTATAACACGGAAGCAGACATATATAACAGAAGCGACTTCTTGACGAACACAAACACAAAAGACAAAGAAAGCTGCAAATATTCACATTCTTACATGATGACGGCAAGCAGAGTAAGAGAGCGATTATATACATCAGATTTTTGTTTATATACCAGCAGTGCAAGCGCGGGACTGTTACGTAATAGTATTTCTGATTGGCTAGAATGCGCGGGAGAGGGATTTCGGTTTAGCCGATTACGATTAAGATTACAATGTTTATTTTTATACCTAAGAATTAAAGATTATTTATAGATCATTAAAAGTAGTTAATTAGAAGTATGTTAGAGGGAATTATTACAAATATATATATATATAAACTGTTAAACGCTTTCAGCACCACTATATATTTGGTCTCTCAAATACGCTGCAATAATAACGCTTTTAAACTGACATTCATTTGTTTTGGTTGCATCGAGCGCGTTGATGTGATACGAAACAAAAGAGCTTGTCCACGAATCAGGCAGACTCATACGTCACGTGCGTATTTAAACATGTCTTCATCTCACGCATGTCATATTGTAAAACAAATACTTCTTTTGCATTGTGGCTATTATTTTACTTTATTTTAAAAAATAATGAACTCACGAACACCTTAATCAATCGGGACTGTACTCTCTTAACTTAAATCGAGAAGATTCCTCAGTTGTTTGATTCCACTTGAAATCACGATACACAAGTTCAAAAGTATATAATACAGTAGAACGTCGTTTATCCGAATCAACTGGGACCGGATACCGTTCGGATATGCGATTGTTCGTATAACCGAAAACCGAATACGAACCATGCAGTATATGAAATTGGACACTATACGAAAATTGAAAATCATCACATGTGCGGGAAACGTGCTGGAAGAAAAAGCAAAATAGATGCAAAATGTCGCAATTTTACCTTTATTGTGGAAAATAGGCAATAATTTTTCGCTGTACCATTGTACACATTCGTTTTTCACTGCAAGGTCTCTGAAAAACTGGTTCGGATATTTGACGCTCCGGATAATAAACGTTCGAATAAGCGACGTTCTACTGTATATAGATAACAAATAGTATAGGTCATAATCCAAACATTGAAAGGTATTGTCAGAGCAAAGTTGGTGCTAGACTTGTTGGCTGCTGTGCACATGTTGCATCTGTACTTTTTTACATGGGATAAATTCGCCATAATCACAGTCAGAAAAAAAAACAAGTCTTGGATATTCTGATACACCTAAAGATGCTTCTACTGGATGGTCAAGCGACGATTCAGCCAGTGAAAGCGCGAAGGAAGCATAATCGGAGACATTTATTACGAATAGTTTAATATTGTTATTTTTCCCTGTTTTCTCTATTTAATAAAATATTATTTTGAAAAAAACCTTACATTTTCTCATTTCGACTGTGTTGGAATTTGCATATTGTTATTTATCTTATAATCTTGAATGTATAATTTGTATAACAAAGGTAAAACCCGATTGCTCTCACTATTTATACTAGTGCATCTGGCACCAGAATTTGTAGTTGTGAATGAATTGCGTCATTAAGGATATGAACTGCAAAATGGTCGTTGGTATTTTATATTCCTTGTACATTATTAAGTCCGTACAAGAAGAAATAAGTGGAGGCACCGACGAGGTTCTTCAAAGGAAGCAGATAACTCAGATTTTATTATCTTGTATATATTAAAGAGAGAAAAACATTTGATTTAAAATTGTATTGTGAAATTAAGATTTTGATTTGTGAGTCGAATCGCTCAGTGAATTAGTTCTCCCAATACGTTAATTGTTACTTTATCAGAATGTCTGAAGAGAAAAAAAGAGTCGATAAAAGTAGAAAGCGGGAGAGTTAAAGGTTCTTTAACTAGGTTAGAGAAAATAAAGCTGATGATTTAAATTTAAAGAATGAAATTCTTGTTCGATTTCAAAGATTAGAAGAGTTAATTGTAGACTTTGAAAGGTTAGATGCAGAACTAAGTGCAGAAGAATCAGAAGTTGTCGATTTTGAGAAAAGATATTTTAACTTACAGGTGCAATTAAAAGAGATAGACTCGATGCAATTGATGCATCTCGTTCGATTAATGTTAGTGGGCAAAATATTTCTATTGCTATACCAACAAAGCAATCTAGTGCTAATTTTTTTTCTATTACCAAAACTAAACATACCAGTATTCTCGGATAAATTTGAAGGCTGGATAAATTTTAAAGATTTGTTTGTAACTGTAGTTCATTCTCATACTTCACTTGGTAACATTCAGAAGTTCCATTATTTAAAAGATTTGCTTTCAGATAAAGCCGCGTCTCTAATTAAGTATATATCATTGTCTAATGAATCGTATGAAGAAGCTTGAGTAAAACTGATCGATAGATACAATAAAAAGAAGCAAATTGTTTATGCTTTAATTAAAACATTTTTAGATCAAAAGGTTATTTCTGAAGTAAATATGACAAATTTAAGAAATCTAATGGATACTAGTGACGCAGTGTTAAAAAAGATTAAAGGCGTTGGGAACTGAAGCAACGAACAGATACCCTTCGTTAATTCAAATATTAATGCAAAAATTATATAGATACAGAAACAAAAAGACTCTGGTCAGTTAAAACCACCGAGAAGGATTTTCCTACTTAATAGGAATTTTTAGAATTTTTAAATGTCAGATGTTCATCTCTAGAATTTATGACTTGTAATGATTCTGATACTAAAGTACCTACTAAGTCTAGTTTTATTGCTTGTAAAAATAATTCAAAGACGTAAATCTGATAGGAATCGTGTAAAATGTTCAGGTGTACATAAGTTATTTACATGCATGAAATTTAAAATTATGGATTTAATTGCTAGGGCAAAAATTTCGTAAAGAAACACTATCTTTGTTTCTTGTGTTTAAATAGTCACAAGCTTAAGGACTGTACTAATAATGATTTAAAATGCAGTATTTATCAAGGTAAACATAACTATCTTTTACATGAAGATTCTAATCGTAATAGTGCATTTTTGTTAAATGTCAATGCCAATTGTAAACAAGATACTGATAATACCCTTGAAGATAATGTTGGTCAGCAAGAAATGTCTAATATAGAATTAGATACAGTAAATACGACGCTTAACTCTAGTACTTCTGTAAATAATGCAAAATGTGTATCGTTTTTATCTACAGAAAAATTTTTGCTATATAATAACGAAGGTGGCTCATTTTTATTTATATCGTTACTGGATAGTGGATCCGAATCTAGTTTTATTAGTGAAAATGCTATTAACATTTTGGGATTAAGTAAATGTAATGATAGTTTTTCTCTTAGCGGAATAAGTGGAATTCGAGCAGGAACCCCGCGTGGTTCGGTGGGTTTAAAGATCGGGTCAAGATTCTGCGAAGATCAGTTAACAATTAAAGCATATATATTAAACAAAGTTACGCCTCAAATCCCCGTTGAAAGGGTTAATATAAAGGAATTGGGTTATTTAGAAAGTATTCCTATAGCGGATGAAGATTTCTCAAGACCATCGGAATGTGATGTTATTTTAGGTTCCGACTGTTTCTTTTCTATTTTGTGAAATGGAAGAATCACTGGGTCTAAAGGACAACCTATCGCTCAAAGCACAATCTTTGACTGGGTTGCAGCAGGAAAAATTCAAGGAAATTGCATAACTCCTTTTATGCAATCGCATCTGATTAGAGTTGAAAATGAGTGTAATATTGATTCTATATTACAGCAGTTTTAGCAAACAGAAGAATGGCATCTTAAAAAGGTTTCATTATCGAAGGAGAAAGAATTTTGTGAAAATCCTTTTAAAGCAACTTACAAAATTAATAATGAAGGTAGATTCGTGGTTAAGTTACCTATTTATAGAGACATTAAACAATTGGGAAATACAAGAGGGTTGGCAGTTTCCAGGTTATTAGCAATGGAAAATAAATTTAAATCCGATGCAGGACTTGAGTGGGAATAAAAGAGTTTTATGGAAGAAAATGAAAAATTGGGCCATATGTCGCCTAATAAGGGACTAGAAGGGAAAATATCTTATTTTCTTCCTCACCACGCTGTGCGAAGAAAGGATAGCATTACAACTAAACTTAGGGTTGTAATTGATGGATCATGCAAGCCTCCTAACTCTAATTCATTAAACTCTGTTTTAGGAGTTTGTCAAATGTTGCAACCAGATATTTTTACTCTTCTTTTAAGATTTAGAGTAAATGAAATTGCTTTTACAGCTGACATAAAGCAAATGTATGGGTAAATTTTAATTGATACGGCAGATCAAAACTTGCAAAAGATAGTTTGGAGAAAATCGTTAGATTATAATATTAAAGAATATAAACTTTCGATAGTAACGTATAGTACTGCATCGGCCCCATTTTTGGCTACTAGATGTCTTTAGATGTCTTTGGCTACTAGATGTCTACAAATATCATTAGACTGCGAACCCCAAAATCCTGAACTATCTAGTATAATTCAAAATTATTTTTACATGGACGATGTAATGTCATAATATAAGAATCGTATAAGGAAGCAATAGAGTTTTGATTCAAGCTTTAATTGAAGCTTTAGATGCTCGAGGATTCCACCTCAGAAAGTGGCGTTCTAATTCTCGAGATGTTTTAACCAATATATCTAAAAATCTAGAATTTAATGAACCAAATGTAGAAATTCATCCTGAAAATTGCTCAAAAGCGTTGGGCCTTATTTGGGACTCTATGCAGAGACAAGATAGGTTCATTTTCAATATAAATTTTAAATTTAAAGGAGATATTACAAAAAGATCATTTTTATTCCAATCAGCAAGACTTTTTGACCCTTTAGGTTTTCTTTCGCCTCGCACGATATTAATTAAAATTTTCTATCAACATTTATGGTTATTAAAACTCGATTGGGACGATGCTCTACCTGAACACTTTGTACTTAAATGGAAAACAGTTTCAAGTGGAATTTCAACAAGTTTGCCATTTATCAATTCCGAGATGGCTTCAATTTACAAAGTAACTCTTCATTGACTTTCAGATGCATCGGAAGCAGCTTACGCTTGTGTCGTCTATGCAGTGCAACGAAACCGATAAACTACTTAAGTTACGATGTTGGGCGGAAAAAGCAAAGTCACTCCTCTCAAGCTCATATGAATTCCAAGACTAGAGTTAATTAGAGCTTTATTATTGGCACGATTTTTTGCAATTTTCTGTAATTGTTTAAGGGATCATGTTATTAATATTTACGCTTGGACTGATTCACGGGTTGTCTTGTCTTGGCTATCATCCCCTCCCAGAAACTGGAAGCCGTTTGTCGCCAATAGGACATCTGAAATACTGGACATTATACCTTGTAAGTAATTGCGGTATGTTCCTTCGAAAGAAAATCCAGCCGACCTTGGCTCCAGAGGCATGTCGCCTAAAGATTTACCCGACTGCAGCCTATGGTGGGAGGGACCTCAATGGCTATCTACTGAAGAAGTCTGGCCCAAGCAACCAACTGTAAAGGACGAAAGGGACATCGAAAAATCTGTTATAATAGAAACTAAAAGGAATTTTGTATTTTCTGTATATTGTAAAAATGACATTATCGATATGTTATTTGACAAACATTCATCATTTACAAAGATAATTAATATTTTGGCATTTTGTCTTAGATTTATGCAGTACTGCAAAGATGGTAAGAACGAAAAATGTTTCAGAGGTAAAATGAAACCTTTAACGACAAGAGAAATAATTTTTGCGAGTAATATGGTTATATTATCTGTTCAAAATGTATATTTTAATTCTGAAATTAAGTGCTTAAAGTTAAAGCAATCATTGCCTAGAAAAAAAAACCACTAGCAGCTCTTTGTCCATTTATTGATGAAGATGGGTTGATCAGGGTGGGAGATAGGCTTCCAAACGCACAATTACAGTATAATGCAAATCATCCAATTATACTGCCAAATCGGCATAAACTAAGTAGTCTAATAGTAAAATATTATCATATTTTAAATTTGCACACAGGTGGTAATTTGTTAATGTGTATCTTATGCCAAAAGTATTAAATTGTAAATGTTAAAAGGTTAATTAAAAAATGTGTGAATAATTGTATAAAATGTTGTAGATTTAGAAGTAATATGTCCAAAAATTGGATGGGAGACCTTCCTAAAGATAGAGTAATTCTTAAAAGACCGTTTTACTGTTGTGGAATTGACTACGCAGGTCCGGTTTCTGTATTAAAATACAGAGGAATAGGAGCTAAAACAACAAAGGGGTACATTGTTATATTTGTTTTGCCACTAAGGCTTTGCATTTAGAATTAGTAAGTGATTATGCATCCGAAACTTTTATTGCTGCATTAAAAAGGTTTTGCTCACGAAGGCGCACTCTTTGGCATATACATTAGAACAACAGCACAAATTTTATAGGGGCTAAAAGGAAATTAGGAGAACTATTTAAACATTTGTCCAAAATTACGAGTGAGGAAAAGGTATGCTATTTTCTTTCTCAACAGGAAATTGAATGGCATACTATAACCTCCTTTGAGTCTACATTTTGGAGGTCTCTGGGAAGTGGGTGTTAAATCGGTAAAGTTCTATCTGAAGAGAGTCGTTGGTAGTACAAACTTAACTTTTGAAGAATTCTATACATTGCTAACTCAAATAGAGGCGGTATTGAATTCGAGACCTTTAGTTAGACAGGTGGATAATGATATAGACAGTTTAAATGTTCTAACTCCATCTCACTTTTTAGTGGGGGAAGATATTAAAGGTCCGCCTGAAACAGTAGAAGAATCTAAACTTACATTACAGGGACGTTGGGATATAGTTCAGAAATTAAAATTAAATTTTTAGAAGAGATGGCAAATTGATTACTTAAATTCTACACAAGGGAGAACCAAGTGGAAAAGCGGCACATCAAATCTTAAAATAGGAGATGCTGTTATTAAGGAGGATAATCTTCCTGCATCTGTATGGACCCTTGGAAAGGTCATATCTACCCATCCAGGTAAGGATGGAATAGTTCGGGTTGTCACATTAAAAACTAAAAAGGGACTGCTTCAAAGATCTATTGTAAAGTTATGTATATTACCTGTGCATCAAGAATAAATTCTTGATGGGTGGGAGTTATGTTAGAATTTGCATATTGTTATTTGCCTTATAATCTTGAATGTATAATTTCTACGGCAACGGTAAAACCCGATTGCTGTCGCTATTTATGCTGGTGCGTCTGGCACCATAGTTTTTAATAGTGAATGAATTGCGTCATTAAAGATATGAACTGCAGAGTGGTTGTTGGTATTTTATTCCTGGTACACATTATTAAGTCCGTACAAGAAGAAACAGACTGAGTATCAGTGTTAAAAAAATACAAAATGTAAATTTAGCAATGAGGCGAAAAAAGGCCGACCTTTACCCCCCTCTTTTGAATATTTTTTTCAATGACTGTACGAAACAATTACATCAGTAAACATTTTGCTAAAATAAACAAATAAGGCATAAAAGTTTAACAAAAGAAATGTCAAATTTAAGAAGATGAACATGAAGAAAAATATATTTAGTGTTTGAAATCTATTAAAGATGATTAATCCATTTAGGAATTATATTTTTCAATAAATCTACATAGGTAAATTAGTATTTATCGAAAAATTTTCGCACGCGCGCGCGTTCCATGTTTTTTTTAAAAAGATATATTTGTTAAGTTGAGACATACATCAAAAATAATGTTTATAAATTCTATTTTATAAGTATGTACAATCATATATGTCACACGGAAACGATGAAATTATGGTTTTCGTCAAATCCCTAATCAATTTACGCAAGATGTTAAAGCAATGTCCCTTTGAGGTATTTTCTCTGTTGTAAGTAAGTGAATTAATTAAATCCCAGAATCGTTTTATTGTTCAGTCCGAACTGCATGTTTAATATTTTGTTTACTGGGTTCCATAAGATAGTTTTATAATCGTTAGTACAATGTCTTGCAAAACTAAATGCACATTTTTACATTTGTGGAAAAAAACCTACAGTAAAGGAGAAGGGAGAACTTATTGATATGTCAACAGATGCAATATAAAAAATATAAATTTAAGCAAAAACTGCTCCTAAATTTTTTGTTGCAAATCCATGTAAATTACACAATATCTCTCACACAGTTATAAGCATTTTAATGTCATTCGAGCAGGGGATGGACGATACAAATATGGCCATTAAGGTGTGGAATGTATATAGACAGCGTCATAGGGCAAATTCTGTTGAAGGATGGTATTTTAAATTAAATGCAATCACTGGCAGAAACCAGCCTAATGTCCACTTATTAGTTAAAATACTAAAAGAAGAAATACAAAAAGTATCTTTTAATTTAAATTAGGTGTGAACCCTGTAATAAAAAGGAAGAAAGCGTGTATAAAAGTGGATAGAAGAATATTAATAACATCGTAAAAGAATTCGAAACATCAAACAATTTAGAAAAATGTGTAAAATATTTCAAGTTTTGTAACTAGGTGAGACTAAATCCAATGGTAAATGACATTTATGCCTTTATAGTAAGGGTTAGTTAGTATTTATTTACTTGTATATATTTTTCTTTTATTTACTTGTATATGTCTTTTAGTTACTAGTATCTGTCTTTTATTTACTTTACTTCTGGTATATATGTTTTATTTACTTTACTTCTGGTATATATGTAGGATATTCCATTTGTAAGAAGTTAGATCATATCACATTTACCGAGGTCGGCAATTCTAATCAAAACAGTATTCCACATCAACGCCATCTAGCGTCCTTTT
>BMAV01002825.1:199156-212413 GCA_019973955.1 Trichonephila inaurata madagascariensis
ACGGCTGTTAAGACTGTTGCATTTAATGTAGTTAATTGAACTAACAGCATCTTGCAATATGTTGTGCAACTCTTCATCCATATTTTTTGCAACAAGAGCTTGCCGATGAATCATACAGTGATTAAATACCATATGAGGCGCCACTTTCTGGATTATGGCTCTGAGCCCTTTGTTCGAACCTGTTAAGGGGTCTCAGGGGAATTAAAAATGTTTCAAGAGCACAAAATATAAACAACTTTCGACTAGAAATAATTCTTTGAGGTTAAAATGAAATAATTTGATTCTCTTACACATTTTTTATAAAGGAATAGTTTCAAAAAAGTATAAAATGTCTAAAATATAATCATAATTTTAAAAATAATAAGCACATAAAAATAAGAAAAAATTTTGTAAGAAACAAATTGTAAGTTTTACGACGCGCATTATATTTTTTGCAATAATTATTCTAATTACTAGCAATAAGTTGATTTATAAAGTCAAATATATCTTTATTACATTGTGGCTTATTTTATATAAATAGAATAAAAAATTAAATTTTTAAAAATAAAAAGTACATTTTTTAAAATTTTTTTAAAAAAATTCAATTTTTTTGAAATTGTTCAAAAAATTAAAAATTTATAATACTATAAATAGCTGGGATTATGATAGCTGGGATTATGAAAGATTATGATAGAGTTTATAATTCTGTAAAGTTTTATACATCAAAGTATGATAGTTTTTGAAACGCAATGCGCGTAAGTGAAAAAAACACAAACTGAGAAAAAAGGCTTTAAAGTTTTAAATTAAATTTAAGAAAATAAATTTTAAAACTTACATGCTAAAGTGCTCCAGGATCATAAGATATGCATTCCTGTTGCTTAAACAGCTCAATTTCTTTAGTCTTTTTAATTTTTTTGGCTCTGCGAGCTTCAAAAGATGATGCTAAGCTCCTCTTTCTTGACGTAAAGATTCGACGATTATCACGTTCAGCCAGGGACACACAAACATTTTTGTTTATTTTTAAATCAAATTTCTCTAAAATAGAAATAAGTATTTGATTTCCATCATTAAAAATGCTGGTTGCTAGATTTGCAGCAATCTCTGCAATCTGAAGACTAGAACCAATCGTCTTAGGACAAAACTTCCAGATTAATGAGTTTAAACTTACATTAGGATTCTGTGTCTTACCTCCTAAACATTTCTTCAGGAGTGCCGGATGAGATAAGTCTGCAAATACAGGCTTAATTACATCTCGAACAGCTTTAGAAACTGAGGGTTCGTGTTTATACTTTTCTAAATTATCATTAATTGCAGCATTATACTTACACCATGTATTTGGATTTGTAGGACAAAACCAGTGCATCGGTTCATCATCAGTGCTGCAAGAATGACCCCAAACAGCCCAAATGGCTTTCCGCATTTCCTTTACACTACTAGAATTGCATCGAATAGCATTATCATAGTAGTGCGCAAGCTTATCAATTAAACTATCAGTTAACCTACCTTTACCGCCTATAGTTTTACCATCAGATAATTTATTTTTACCATATACTAATTTAAGCTTCCTAAGTCGTGTACCCATTCTCTTTTGCACATGGCCTACACATTCTATTTTCTGAATAAGATGGTCATCGCCATATGGCTTGTTTTCAGAAAGGGCATTGAATGTTTTTGTGTCGCCATCTCCTATGTAGTTCAAATATTTCAGGTTGTGAAGCTTTTCTGTGTGATCGATTAAAAATCATCAACATCCCGTCAACCTCCATCTTACCCGCAGAGCCAGAATATTTTTTTCTACATGAAATCTTATGCGCTCTTTGCCATTTATTGTACTTGATACCAAACTTTACCCCTTTATAACTGTCACATCCTTTGCAAAATGAGACAACACTTCCTTATCCAAAACCTTATCTGTTTCGGCCCCTATTACAGTACATACTCCAATCAACGATGAATGTCCTCTCGTTTTCCAGGTCCCATCACCGCTTACCGTTAAAAGGTTATCAGATAACGAAGAATTTTCTTCGACAGCTGCCCTTTTCATGCTTTCTTCGGCGACTTCCTTCATAACAAGTGAAAGTTTATTATTAATAACATCATATGATTTTTGTTCAACAGGATTAGGAAGACTCATTACAGCACAAAAAGTTTTTAATGACTCCAAGCCTTGGCCTATGCATCTCATTGCTAAAATAGATCTTCTGTTAATTTCTGGAGCATTATTTTTATTCCCAGTGTTTTCACAGCTTGAAAAAGTACAAACATTCCCACAGTTTTTACAATGTATTTCAAAATTCGAACATAAACCACGAGTGGACTTTTCATTAATTGTTAATTGTGTATGACATTTTAAACAGCATGATACTGACAAAATAGAGCTAAAGATTGAAATAAAATCAAAAATACGATATCCTTTGAAATTTTCACTTACCTTAAAAAGATTTGACTTTAATGAAGTCTGAATTCCTGAGATTTTATTACTCGAAGCACACTTACTTGTATCTCCTTTCTGCAACATGTGTGTATGAGGACATACCTTCATGAATTGGTTCCCTCTAAATCTTTTTTTCTTAGGACGTTTACCTGAAGGTCTGCGATGTATATTTTCCATTTCAAATTTAGAGATAAATAATGCTTTAAATTTTGAAAAACGATTTCAAACAACGTGCTAGCATTACCAAAACAGAATGAAAACACATTAGAAAGAATGTGTTGAGTTGCAAGCTTCCTTCTCATTCACCCAAGTGTTTAAAATATTTCATGAGGCTTTTTAGAAACAGAAAAATGAAACGTATGTGGAAATTAAGAATAAGTGGGCGTGACATGTGTCCATTTAAATACTGTTTGGAATTTTTTGAATAACTCTCGAAGTTTTTTTGTAGTACTATCACGTGGTTGGTATCAAAATGTTCAAAAGAAAATGAGGAACAACATATATTTTTTTCGAAAATTCGAAAAAATCAGAGATTAACACCCCTGAGACCTCTTAATGCTGCAGCACCATCAGAACCAACCGCAACACAGTTTGCCCAGGTAAGGGACTTTGCTTCAAAATATTCATTTATTACTTCGAATATTTTTTCTCCAGTTGTTTTTCCTTCCAAACTTTTGCATCATAAAAACGTTTCTGTTATATCTTCATTAAAAATAAATCTAACGTAAATAATTAATAGTGACATTTTAGTAATATCGGTAGTCTCGTAAAGCAAATACAGATGGATTTTGTATGCGTTTTATGACTTCTGACTTGATATTTCGTGACATTTCGGAAATCCGCAGAGACACGGTATGTCTTGATAATGGTATTGTTTTTAGTTCATTTCCATATTTATCGCCATGCATAATTGATGTCATCTTAGTTGGTGCAGGAAAGATAAGGGATTCTCCAATTGTATGGGGTTTCATTGTTTTTCCTATTAGATAAAAAACTTCTAAAGAAGCTCGTAATGCTTTCTGAGATATTGTTGTAAATTTCTTTAGATTTGCACTTTGAATTTTCAGATTTTCAGCTTGTTTTTGAAAAAAACCGGCATTTTTATTTTGAAGTTCTTTATGTTTAGTTTCCAGATGCCTTTTTAATTTAGCTGGTTTCATGCTTTCATTTGCTAATTTTTCGTTGCAAATGACACATATTGGGCGTTCTTCATCATAAACAACACAAAATATAAAACCCCATACTTATTAAATTCCTCTTTGTATTTTCTTATTTTCTTAGATGGGGCATTTAGTTCAAAATTTTGAGACTCCTCATCAGTATTTGTTCGTTTGTTAGCTGAAGATGTACCTGGTGTTCGTATTACCCATTTATCCATTATGAATATAGGGGTTAATTTTTTTTTAACTAAAACAAATAATAATAAAAAAAAATATCATTTTTTTTCGAGAAATTCAATAAAATTAACAGAGATCTTTCTCCAATGATGGCACATACCTGATAACAAAGAGCAGCAAAGCTCGATAAGAATATAAAAAATCATAATTACACAACGACACATGATAAAACTCGAGGAGAAACTAAAACATTTGCTACAACTTTACATGGAAACGCGCAGTAAAACATTGAGCGATGATTTTTGGTCTTTTGGTTGGCCTTGGCTTGGTACGCATGTCTACAAGATGACTCCAACAGCCCTTGATTACCACTTCATCTCGTACGGTGCGCATGCTCAGTGCGCACCGTTCGACACAGTACGTATAACATTAATACGTCGGGGAAATAGGCGCTTTTCAATAAAACTGGCGAATTACCGTGAAAAGGGCGTCATCTACCGGAGTGAAAAACTTGCGACTTCACACTTTACATACATTACGCATTACGGTCAAAAAAAGAGCGAACAGCAGGAAATTGCAATTAAACAGTAAGTGACGGCGTTTCACTCTTTATATGTACACTGTATGGTATGCAGCATGCAGGCATAATGCATTTCATAAAAATTTGGCGACCCCCACAAGGGGAAGAGTCATTTTCAGACTCTTCCATGGCCAGCCCGCTCCCCGGTTTGTCCCCTTTAGAGCATGTGTGGGATCAGCTAAAACGGCAGATGCCATCGTGTCACTCTGTACATGATTTAGAGTTGGCTGTTCACGATTTGTGGGCCCATCTGCCTCAGGACAACATAAGGTGTCTAATCAACTCATAGCCGGACCGTGTGAAGGCATGCATTGCAGCTGGAGGTGGTCCAACGCGCTATTGAAGTTGCCCAATATTTGTGTCGTTGCACACCCTGTATTAGTTTAATTGTCTTGTTTTTGAGATCAAGTGAATCTCTCATCTGTGTCATTATGTGTATTAAATTTCATTTCAATCCGATGCTTTCTTCTTGGATCGCTATTTTCAATGTTCCTGAGTGTGTGTATATATATATATATACAGGGTGTTCGGGTCTAAAGTATCTAAAGGTTCTGGCTTACTATTAAGGATTTACCCATCATAATGTAATAAACTGCTCATCCGTGGAGTGGAAATCCCTCCGAGATTTTTTGGGCCGCACGTGCGTACGTTATTCGGCAAACGCCGGTGTGATAAACTTGTTACACTGATTTCCTTAGTAGAGATGTGGACGCCATAGCAAAAGATGCAATGCGTACTTTGGTTAATGAAATTTAAATGTCAAGAGAGTACCGCGATGTGTTCGAAGAGAATGAAATGTCGATCTTCCGACATCAAAATTCATTCACCAATGACAATGAATTTTAACACTAGAACGTCCATCAGTGTCAATTTGAACACCGGAGCCTGTTCAGTTTGTTCTCCCTACCCCACTTTTGCAGGGAATTTGAAAAAATTTAGTGACTTTTAATTATCCCCATGGTAATTACACAGTAAACGTTCTGTGGTTCTATGTTAACTAGGAGAAATTTTACATCTAAGAATACCTAGAACGTCAGTTGGTGTCATTTCGACACCAAGGCAATTTATCATTCTAAATAGCTGACGTTCATATTTACAATTAGTAAAACAAAATTTCCAAAGTACTATCACACGTTTATCTGACCTTGAATGCAGTGTTATTGAGATAACAGCGGGAACGAATCTTATTTTTATTATAATTATTACCAGCTGTAATTTAACTTACAAAGTAATTTGTTCAGGTGGAATCTTGCAACTCAAATTTCAAGATGATGTCTTCAATCGACTGAGCTGAAATTTTGTATACACGTTAAAGATGGATGGCAATGCATGTTTGGACCATTTATGTTCCAATATTGCAATTAGTTAAAAAGATGTTAATTAAAAACCTTAAAACGCATATTTTTTTCACCCCTGTTGGCATTTTATCCCCCGAGTGGCTTTTCGGATTGAACTAAAAGCAGATCCGATTTTTTTCGACGTTTCTAAAAAAAGCCATCTACCACTTGTTATCGAACTCAGGCAAAAAAAAAAATTACAGAATTGGAAAGATATTTATTTCGCTACGATACGGTATAATTCATATAAAAATAATGATATTTTCTGTTTTTTAGGATTTTTTTAAAGAGTCAAAATTTTGCTTTTTCATGAAAACGAGTTCTAAATTATTCCGCATGATTTTTCTCTCGTGTTCATGAAACGGTATTCTACACTAAATAAGTTCATGCATTTCTCTTTTAGAATCAGTCTATTAAAAAATAAACTGCCAAAAACTTTTCTTTTTACGATTGTTCAAAAAATACTCAAATTTTTAACTAAACATTTAATAACTTCATCTCTAATACAGATAATTGCACAAAACATTTCTTCCATTTGTAGAAAACTATTGTCCAAATTATGTACAATAATTGGAAAAATAGGCTCAAAATTACGGATTTAAAAAAAAATTGTGTTTTTCGTCTTTAATACAGTGTTAAAGTAAAAGCAAAAAAAAAACAAAAAAAAAACCGTGTTTTAATATTTTGATTAATTTTGTTTTGTCCAATGTTGTTTTGGTCTTACAGAGTTTACCCCTCTCCCCATTATCATCTTGTTGCGGCTCGAGTGAAACATCTATCATATGCATGTGTATCGGCGGGTTGAGTACTCCTGAGCTAGACTGTTCAAAATTAACCGGCAAACGGCCTTCCAACAATGATGCGTTGAATGAGATGAACAGACTGAGAAACCTGTCCAGTGATAATTAAAAAATAAAAGTAAAAAAAAAACAACTTTTTTTAAAAACAAGCTTTTATTTAAATGTGCTAAAAAATAAAATAATCTTTTATTTTAAATCTCATTTTACTATCAACTTATAACGTCATTACACAATTTATGATATAAAAGCTTTTCTTGAGATTTACCTGTGCAGGTAAAAAAATAAATTAAATAACTTGATCTGTGATTGATTTTTATTCTTAAAATTTTCAAACGAAGTAAATACAGGTACTTAAATTTCGCGACAAGCTTTTATATCATAAATTGTGTAATGGCGTTATTAGTTGAAAGTAAAAAAAGTTTTAAAATAAAAGTTTATTTTATTCTTTTTAGCTCATTTAAATTAAAACTTGTTTCAAAAAAAAATTTTTTTTACTTTTAATTTTTCTAAAATTGTTCTGTCTAATTGTTTTTTAAAATAGCATTTGGTTATCTGCTAATAAAAAAAAATCATTCGATTTTCGAACCTTGTGCAGAGCAGACACCCTAAAATGATGGTTCGTAGAAAATTTTTAAGCCCTGATGAAATTATCAATTCATTCCCAGAGATTTCTGAGAGAATTAATCGGCTTTAATTTAGATTCCAAGAAGACATAAGATTTTGTTAAAGTGACTACGAAGAATCTGATGAAAAAACAGTTATAATTTATAATGCTCCTGTAAATCCTGATAAATATGTTGCTAGGGATGATACAGAATGGATAGCACAAAATGGTAATGTTCCTGACAGGTTTGCGACTCGAAATGTTTTGCGACAAAGCAGTGGTCAAAAAAGCTTTCGCTAAACATAATGTCAACGTCAGGTTTTATAATAGAAAGGGCCATAAAATATGTTAATTTCATAAATTCTTATTAGAAAGTCTGAAAACTAAACCCTATTGATTAGTAGTCCTGCTATTAATTAGTTAAAACAATTATTTTACATATTTTATTTCGTGAAATCGAAATGACACCTATGCACGTTTAAGGGTTTTCGAAATCACGAACGTTATAGTGTCAAGAAGACGGGAACTTAATTTCGCTACCTCCAACTAGCAAGTATCATCCATGTTAAGTCTATAGAGGCTATTCTCTCCTCCTGTCCGAAAAAAAACCTTCTTGTTTTACCTACTGTTATCTTTCAGATTGTTTGGGGTTTCTGTAAATGTCCATAATTCTGAAGATGTTTGTAAAATAAATTTCATTATAAATTTGTCATTTTCCATCCACTCAAAATTTGACAAATTTCAGACATCTGCTCAAGAAATTCAATGCCCAATCGTCACGTACACTGGAATGGGCACTGTAGTCTCTGGCCCTCATGGACTGTTGCGTCACTGAGTTTGAGTTTGTACAGTAGTGCACAGAGTTCCAATGGAAATTGCACCGCTTGCCACATGTGACACGTATGCCATAGATAGCCGACCCCTGAATTACATCATATTATAGAATACCGATAGTCAGTTGGAAAATTGTTTAAAAATTGAACTGTAAAAAGCCTAAAGCGAGCTTAAAAAATCACACTATCGTGAAAAATATTTGGATTTGTTTTGTGGTTTTCTTTTTGTGCTACATCGCTAAAACCCACACACTTTATTTTATTATAATAAGTATATGAGATAGAAGTATCTTTAAAAATGTTAACGTTTTAGGTCGCTTTTTCTGTAGCATCCAAGTCAATAAATACACGTGTATTTATTTTGGGTGTGATTTGGAGAACTATTGCAATAAAGATTTGCCACATCGTACGTTAAAGCAAAAAAAAAAAAAAAAAAAACTTATAGCATGCGTCTATCCGAAATGTTTCCAAATAGTCTTCGTGGAAGTAAAAAAGTGATTACGTATCTTTTGAGACGCATTTTTAGAGAAAAGTAACAAGTTCCCTGTGAAATATTCCTGGAAGTGCTAGGTCTCGAAAATATCAAAATATAAACTAACAGCGGAATTTTTTGATGAAAAGTTCAAAATACCATGCCTTAGAGTTGAGGTGGAATTTCTTAGAGAAATGAAATTCGGTAGGTTTGAAATCGGAATTTAATACACATATTCTCTTTGACTGTTCACTGGTTAAAAGATTTTTTGAGTAAAGCTTTATCACCCGAACTTCAAAATTCTACATTTATTTACCCTCTCCTTTGAAATCAGAAAATGACCCAGGAAACAAAAGAAATGTAGTATGTTCAATGTAAATCTTATTTTCGGGTGCTTTAAGATACTTCGAACTCTTATTTAAAATATTGTAAAATATGTGAAATATTTTTAATATCTTCCTTTGTAATCACTTCAATTTTAAGTATGTTTATCTTAAGACAATTTAGAATGTTTAGGGAAGGGAAATAATCACATTGGTGTCATGTGAGTTTCTATTGTATTCAAATGCTTTTATTTCAAAAATTGAGAAATTCATTTCTAATGGAAATTTTCAACAGTTTAATCAAAATAAGGGAAAACACAATCTATTTTTTTAATTATATATATATATATTTATTTTTATGCACTTCGATATATATTTAAAGCAAAATTCTTCTAAACTTAATTATTTAAAATTTATGAAACTCTCTCTCTACCACATTTTAAAAAAAATCCTCTAAAATTCGCACTATATATTGCCTTATATTTTTTGCAAAATATATTTCTCTAAGATATTGCGTTATTTATATGTATTTGTTTTGCGTATTTTTGTTATATAAAGAGGAAAATGACACAAATTACGATTTCTTTTTATTAAATTAAGTAATAAAGCATAGAAATGTGTATGAACACTTCCTGCCGTATGAACAGTTTCTGTGAATATGTTCGCATAAAATGTTCACAAAACATTTATTCCAGAAATAGAAGCATTTTCAGATATAAATGTATGCATGTAAGTAAAATTGTGTGCTTCTGTGGATTTATTTCTACTTTTTTTCTCTTGGAAATTTTATAATAATACTAAATCAAAGGTCACTTATCTGAGTGATGAATATCCCTTAGTTACACCATTGGTTAAAAGACCTTAAGCATTTTTGTTATTAAATTCAATTACGCATCAGAAAAACGAAAATTTATTATAAAAATTAATTATGTGTGTATGACATTCTATCCTACAAATATGTCTAAAACTGATCTAATCACGTGTTCTGTAGTTTCCAGATTTTTTTTTCCGACAGTCAAATCACATAGCACATTTTTATGCATTGCATCAAATTAAAACAAATACTTGCAGTTTTATCTGTGGAAATTGAAATAATTCTTATAAAAATAAATAATACTTGAAATGAAATTAATTTGTTTGGTAAAAAAAAAAAGAAATACAGTGTATTTTATTACATTTTAATATTTTTCGGTATTACTTGGGAAGAAAATTAATTATTTTTAATATTACTTAAGGCTACATGGTACCCTAAAAATTTTATTTTTACCAAAAATTTTTTCTGCATTTTCTAGTGGCCCATATCATTGAAAAGCTTCCCACGAAATTTCAGATCTCTTAGCAAATTAGTTTTAAAGATATTTGAAGTTTTATGAGCTATGTTTTTGGTTTTGGTTTCATTTTAAAGCATTTTTCCACTCTTAAATTGAATTAATTAAAAATATTTTTGAGCTTTTAGCTTGAAATGATTACGTTTTGAGTTCTCATAATAAATTTATTAAGATTAATTTCATGGCCAATTTTTACTTTCAAAATAGTTTATACAACTTAAAAGCTTTATCATTAGTTTTTTCCTGTAGAGAAAATTCCATGGCTAATGCGTCCTCAGGTTGCTGTGAGAAACAATATTTCGAAGAGATGGAATACTACTAAAAACGATGTATCTAAAAATGAGTCCTCTGCTGATTCTGCAATTAGAATTCCAAATACAAGTATTCTGAATTCAAATGTTGCAGATACAATTGAATATTTCCTTGATGTACCAAACGACCTTTTGCTAAAATACTGTAGTACTATATATATATTTTAGTATTTTAAACTTCCTAAACTGCCCCAATTTAAAACTGAAAAAAATTAAATTTTATGAGCAAACCTGACTATTTTTAGGTTAAGTTAGTATCATTATTATTTTATACATAAATGCTTCATGTCTCAAAACTTTTGTGAAAATATTAGGTTAAGATAAAGCTGAATAAACTGACGTCTTAACAAATGCTATCAATATTATGCAAAAATATATTTTGAATTAAAAAATATTATTTTCAGTCATATTTAATTAAAATAGTGTTTTAATGCAGAACACACACACACACACATACATTGCAAAATAACATATGGAAAAGTTAGAGCTTTACGGGTATTATAAGTTTTTGTTTTATGACTTTATATACAAACCTTAAAAGCGTTTTTCTCAGACTTTCAATTTCGAAGGTATAAGTATTTTCTAATCCCTAAGGCTTTTTTCCTGTTCAAGATAGAGCCTTGAATATTTTTGTATATACTCCCAAACGTATGTCCTATAAAAGTTAGTATGGATTTAGGGCTCAGATCTCTAGTTAGTTTTCTATAAAATGTTAAAGTTAATGTTTTAAAAATTTTCGAGTATTTTCCAGGTTTTTGATACAACAATTGCTTCTTATACACCGAAGAAAATTTGGAATGATGTTATACTTTGAAAAATACATATTGGTGATACAATTGGATTCATATGCAGTACCATCCACATCCAGTTTGGTTGAAATGTGAAATTATATCTTCCCAAACATTATTGAGGAAGCACAATTATCGTGATGGATAAAATGACCCTATCATGTACTATGGCTAAAAAATGTAATTGTTGGCCCTATGACAGTACTTTTTTTGAGTTGTTGAACGTTGTGATGATAAATGCGCAAACTACTTTGTTAAGTACTCAGAAACCATCTACTAAACATCGAACCAGCTGCGGATTTCTGAAGTGTTTTGGATTTCGATTTACAAAAGAATGTAAAGAATGTACATACCAGCAAGCAATGCTTGTACGAATTTTTTTTAAAAAAAATTAAGATCCAGTTCAAACCTGAGAAGGCAGACATTACGGTCATCCGGCTTTATCTGGTAAGTTACGTGAGTTTCAAAAATCCAATTTCGGATTACTGTTTCCTGCGCAGAAAAAAACCCATCAGAAACGCACAGTTCATGTCCTAAGAATTTTATCTTAAACTCCTGTCACAGTTCGTGTAAAATACGGTCGGCTGGCATTATTTGGCATAGTTCGAGAAATTCTCGTATCTATGCCGATCGTAAATGGATTGTACATCCCGAAATACTTCGGGAACTCACTTTCTGCGTTCCTGCGTTTGCAAGTTAGGCCAGCGCCACGGTCCACGTATCTTACGGTCATCCAACATTATTCGGCAAAGTTACGGAAACTCCCGAAATCCGATTTCAGATTCTCGTTTCCCGTCTTGAAACGCAACCGGGACTGAGTTTTAATGCTCAAGCGCGTGTAAGTTTCTCCGCTACCAGGAATTATATATAAAATCTGGATGCATGTCTCGAAGACGAAGCTATTCCATCTTATTCCGGTAACATCCGCCTAAGTTATGGGAGTTTCAGAAATCTATTTTCAGATTCTTCGTATTACTCGCCCCTATACTTAACCCACGGTCACTCGTGCCTGTTTTTGCTACCTTCGTTACTCGAGGGGTGTAGAGAACACCCAAAACTTTTAACACGTGCATTTAATTATGAAAATATTTTTAAGTTAATTATGATACATATATTTATGAAGTACAAGATGTTTTTATATTATACAAATACAATTATTAAATTTATTGCATACAAATGAGACTAACATTAATTTAAACTAAACTTACAAAATTTTCATTTTAAAGTACGCAATTTTATATTTTTACGTAAACCACAAGTAAAACGTATATACCAGTAACAATTTACCTTTATAATTAATGATAGGGATAGTAAAAAGTAGAAGAGAATAATATTTTAATCACATTTTCCAAACATTCAGAGCAGACTGTATTCATATGCTTTAAGCACATATATTTTTTTTTTTACATTGAAGACAAAAACAAGTAATTTATACATCTATTACCCATAGACAAACAGTGTAACGTCCCTTTTTTGGTGGATTAATGCTCTTTTTAATATCTTCTGTGTCAGTAAAGCTTCTTTTGAGTGTTTTGTTAAGGTTTGGGAAATCCGATCTCATATCCCACTGTGGCTGCACACGATCCATTCTAATCTCCTATAATGAACGTCTCATTTTCTTTTCAGGAAGAACCGAATGATAGACAGTGGAAGCATTAATTCCTGCTGTATTAAGTAGATGATAAAAGATTCTCAATGGCCAACGGTTCCATATTCGCGATACATCATATATACAGCACATTTCATCATTGATATCAACACCACCTGTATTATAAAATTTTCAAGTTTCATTTATCCAAGAAGAAGTTTGGTTCTGAAATTACACAGTCTTCGAATTCACTTAGTTCATCTTGACAATCTGTTGATACAGTATTTTATAGACGATGAAATCGCTGTTTCTCCCATTACCTTGTAGTTTTTGTCATAATTTCCGGAAAATGTTTTGAAAAATTTAAAAAAGAAAAATTATTTTACAATTATTTTATAGAAGTATATTATTTTTATGCTACAATTATTGAAATTTTAAATAAAATATGCATGCATATTAATATATTTGAAAAAAAATAATGTATATGGAAAGAGTAAAACGTACTTTATTTTAGATGCTTCGAGTACGAAAATATAACTCAAT
>BMAV01002825.1:212813-228310 GCA_019973955.1 Trichonephila inaurata madagascariensis
GTCTGTCTGGAATCTAAGGGCGCCATAATTCTCATCTAACTTCTGAAACTCTTATTCATTACACCCCCTGGGTTTTATAACCCCATTCTCTCGGCACCGGCTTTCATACAGGCTTCGCCTATACGTCAATCTATTGTCACCGGCTTTCTTTGGTTATTGTAACTTCAAGAATGGATGACGGCTTTTGTCCGAGGTCATTCAATACACAATGACCCCATAGCCACGTGCTCTTGTCACCTAACGTCTGTTTGGGGCCATAAGACTTCGCATGAATAGATGGGTGAGGTTCACCCCAATCGAAGACGTCACACTGCAATTAGGTCCCTGGAACTGGGGTCAAGAAGAATTACCGGCATTATCTGGCAAAGTTACGATAATTTTATAGTCTGTGTGTGTGATTTCAGAGAGATTCTCGTTCACTACCCCAAAATACACCAGAAACGCACAATTCATACACCAAGACTTTGAGGATATGCCCCTGCCGCGGTTTGCGTAAGACTGTCATCTGGAATTATCCAGCAAAATTACGATATTTCTCGGATAGGATATCAGATTCACATTGCCCTTCTCGAAATACGCCAGACACCAAGTTTTTTACGCTCCAAGTCTTTTAAGGTAAGCCCTTATCATAGTGTGTCTAAAATACGGTCGACCGGCTTTATCCTGCAAAGTTACTGATATGTTTGGAAACCAGTTCGAAATTTAGATTCCACGCCCCGAAATACACCGGGCTCTCACTTTTCGTGCACTTTGATCAAAATCTGCTGACGTCGAGACGCGCACGATTCGACATTTTCCTGTTTCTTGGATTCTTCGCATTTTTAGCAATAAAAAAATGTTGACTTCACAAATTGAGAAACCATCCTAATTTGGAAGAAATGACGTACATATGCAAAACTGTTGAGGAATTTCGGAGTTCGTCGCGGACAAACACGGTGACATGGGATTTTTTTATGTAAAGATTTGTACCATGAAAGTAGTACAAAAAATCACTTTATCAGAATAGTTTTTTCATTCATTTTTTAGAAATTAACCAAATACTTATCAAATAGCCACGACAGTTAATTGGAAAAAGTTTTTTATTATACCTTTCGAAGATTGAAAAGTCCGGATTTCTCGAAATTAGTTAAATATGTAGTTTTGACATTGAATGTTTTTTTTTTAATAATGTTACTTTTGACTTTTTTTGTTTAATATGATACAAAAAAAGAAGAAATTTTATTTTATAAAATGTTTTCATTTATTTAATGCATTGTAGTTATGTTTTGAAGGCATTATCATATTTTACATTACTGGGATTTTTCGTAATTATTAAGTTTTAACAAATCATATCACTATAATTAACATGGGTTTTTTTAAACCTATCCAACAATCAAGAACTATGCTCAATATAAGCAATCGATAATCAGGTTCAATAAACACAAGTACTAAATAATTAAATTTAAAGAACTAGAAATAAGAAAAAGAAAAATAACTTTGATCGAGAGTTCTAATAAAATATTTTTATTATATTTTTTTTTTATTTTGCAGCTAATGCTTAATTTCGAGGAGTGTCACAACTGCATCTAACAAAATATGAACATTTTTGATGCTCCATAGTTTTTAAATTGTGTCTTTGAATTTTTGACATTATCATTGAACACTGTGTGTGTGTGTGTTTGATATTAAAATTTATACTATTTAGTACTTAGAAAGTGATTTTGTGTATTTAGTGCACCATGTCAGCTTTCGAAAATAATTTTAAAAAATAACATCCAAAATAAAACAAAATTCTTAAAAAATAAATAAATAAATGATTTCTTTTGCGAAATTTTATTAAATATATATATATTTGGCTTAATTAACAGCTAGAACATAATTCCTAAGATTAAGCTTTATGACTTCATTTTTATGTTTTTTGTAGTTTTATTATTATTTTTTTTATTTGGATGTTCTGCATTACTATTGTTCTTGCTAATATCTTCACTTTGTTAACTTATTTATATAGTAAATAAAAGTGGGCACCACATAAGTGCCTTCGAAATATGGATCCAAAAGCGAACAGTAAACATGGAAACATTCATTAAATATATCAGTTTATAAAAAGGTATGAATATAATATACTTTTCCTTATTTAGTTAGAAGAAACTACGTTAACATAAGCACTGATGAACAATTTGATATACAAGTGTTAAATACGTTAAACTTTTGATATATTTCTATACCGAAGAAAAAACTCAAGAAAATGTCAATTATTTAATTAAAAATGAAACTTCACTCCAGAAAAGCATTTAAAAAACAACTGTGGAAAACATTCACTAAATGAGAAGTTAAAAAAAATAGTTACAAAGAAGTTAAAGAAAGTTCATGATCACACAAAACTGTTTAAATGTGGTAAAATTTAAGAAATTTCCTTACATCTTTCCCTCAAAAATGATATAAAGAAAAAAATGTCTGTACATTTAGGATTTATAATCTCAGCACCACATAAAAATTCCAAAAAAGATATTTTGCATGTAAATACTAAACTTTGGATAGTTTAAAGAACTAATAAAAATAATAAATTCAATCAACAAAAAAGCAATTAACCAGCAATAATGAAGTTTGACAAATTTTTTTCACTGAAAAATATCTAAACACAAACAATGCTCTCTCTCCTCATGTAGGAGTTAAAGACTCAGTGAAACATGTTTGAGAAAGAGTTTTAGTACAGAAACATTAAACGAAGTAAAGTTTTAATTTTTTTTATATATAATAGAAGAGAATATAATGAGTTTGGTAAAGTTTTAAAAACTCCTCCACACAAAATTAAATAAATGAAAAATTAGATTTATTATTATTTTAAAGTTTAATAAATTTCTCCTCTAAAAAATAACTGAAAAAAAATCCTTATTAAGGAATTATAAACCGTGCTCCGGATATATAAGCATTTAAATGAGATATATGGTAAATAAACACTTAATGGGGGAAATATTTAGATAATTTCAGAATGAAATAAATTATACTAATAAATATCCAAAAGTGATTGCACAAGTTTGGTGAAGTTTAATAAATTTCTCCACGAAAATACAAAAAAAGAATTTCAAACTCTGAAGTAGTTGAAGGAAAGTAAAAAAGCAGAAGAAAACTTACCATAAAATGGAACACCGGCCGCTCTTTCCTTCTCGAAATCTTCATCCAAGCTTTTAACTTGGACACACACAAATGTTAGAAAAAAAGCAACACGCATCCATTTGTGCATGATGAAACACGCCCGAGAGAGCGGTCTTCGAATTTTTGAAAAGTGCTGCTCAGCTTCACGATTCAAGCACCACGATAAGTACAGAATCTGCGCGGTTGCGCATTTCGTTGGGGAGTGGGGCTAAGGGCGCCCATTAATTTGGTTTGTTAGTGAGGATAGAGTGTGTGGGTTGGAGGTTTGGCAGAAGATATGGGGAGAGGGAAAGTTTGAAACGCGTTAAAGAAAGAAAATATTTGGGCACAGCAGGATTGTCATTAGGATTACAGGAAAGTTCTTCGAATAAATGGCATTCTGTATAAAAAAAAAGGAAAGAGCAAAAATTATCATGGAAAATATGATTATTATTATTATTAATAATTTAAGTATAAGTTGTTGTGAATTTTCTCCTGAATTTGATTGTTCAGAAAACAGAAAAAATGATATTCAGTAATGAGACAATTTTCAATTTTTAATGCGAAAACTTTATAAACAATTTCACATAGCATCAAAATTCCTCATTTATATATTTAACAGATTTCTATTAAATGGGTGTAAAATTCACTGTATATGGAGACATAATGAAGAGGTTGAATATACCAAACCAAAGTATTATCAACTGATTTTTTATGTTCTTTAAAGTTATTATTATTCATTATTTTGGGTTATTATTTATGAATATATATAATGAATCTGAAAATTATTTTGAAACATAAAGTATGATATGCAAATAAAATGTGAATAAAAAACTCCCCTATTTAAAAAAAATTATCCAAATATCTTCACCAGTACAACGTTGTTTACTGAGATACGAATATCAGATTGCAAAACCTGCGCGAGTGCAGTATCGCTCTGAGCTGTACTAGGATAGTTTTGGCCTTGGATGATTTACAAATTTTATAATTTCTTTTGATTGTACGATGCAACTTTGTAGCCACAGTCTAATTAATTTCGCCACTTAAAGAGACTTTGTAGTAACAGATGTAGACGGATGAAGAAAGGCAGATGAGCATGGATATGTTACTTCTCCTTCAACGAGAACTTAGTTAGGAGAGTAGTGTATTTAGTTATATTTATCAGAGAAATAATTTATGTCTATATTTTTTTAAGTTCAGATTTGTAGTACTTTATCCTGCAATTCAAACAATGAAAAAATAAGATGATGGATTTAATAAGTTGCTTGAGAACTGTAGAACCAGCTAGGAAGAATAAGAATAAGAACAACGGAATGAGAGGAATATAGACGTTTAATGTCTTCGCCTTCTGAAATGGACGTGAAATTATTTCACATTTCTGATATATTTTAATCATGGTGTAATTCTTAAAATTGTGACATAAATTTTTTGCTGTGTTGGTGATTCCTGAACATATAGTGGAAAAAATTTTAAAAAAAAAAATTCTAGTAAATACCGAAAAACCGGTATTTAAACTTGTGAATACCGGTATTTCAAAATTGTACAAATGGCTCAAAATACCGGTATTCGGTATCCCGGTATACTGGTATTGCAATCCCTACTTATATATAATGTGTCTGATTATGATAAAATGATAAGAGTATTTGCGTGTGTGTTAAGATTTGTAAATAATTGTCGCGAAGACTATAACAAATGTAAGGAACATGAACTTTTTGTTCCTGAAATTGAAAATTCTGAAAAACAATTGATTCGTTTAACTCAGACATATATTATTTACCTGATGTTGAATCTTTAAAATTTGTTACCTTTGTTGATAATGATAATATTTTAAGAGTAAAAAAAAAAAATCTAAAATAACTGAATGAAATGTTGTAAGTTCTTTTTTGTATCTTATATTGCTACCCGATAAATGTGAATTTACAAAATTTTTGACTAGATCTATATACAAAAAGAACTGTCATGCCGGAATCCAAATAATGCAATTATTAATTAGAGAAAGGTTCTGGATTATCAGAGCTAGAAAAACTATTAACAGTATTTTAAATAAATGTGTTATTTGTGCTCGTTTTAAAGTGAAATCAGTGTCAAGCGGGCCATCATCTTTACCACCAGACCGAGTGACTGATTGGACGATATTTGAAGTTGTAGGAATTGACTTAGCTGGACCTCTGTTTTTAAAAACTGGCACAAAGATATATTGTTTATTTGTAAAGTCTATCGCTCTCTATGTTGAATTAGTAAACGCTGTGTCTTCTGATGCCTTTCATTGCCAAGCGCGGGAGTCCCAGGATAATTTACTGTGATAATTTCCGGGGTGCTTTCAATGACCTTGCGAAACTGTGGATTGGCATAAAATATCGAAAGAAACATCAACTCAAAAAATAGTTTGGAAATTTATACCATCCGCCACCTCATGGTGGGGAGGCTAGTGTGAAAGGTTGGTTTGCATTATCAAGGAATTATTAAGACGTTCTCTTGAAAAACCAATATTAACCTATGAAGAATTATGTACAGTGATCTGTGTGAATGTGAATTTTTAATCAATAGTAGACCTTTAACTTATATATCTGAAAATCCACAGGAATTGATCCCTCTTACTCCAGCAATGTTTTTATTAGAGAATCGCTGTTCCGATACTACCGATATTGACGAATTAAATTCGTAAGACTTAAGAAAAGAATAAAATATAGAATAAAATTTTTAAGTGATTTAAGGCAACGTTTCAGAAAAGAATATTTAGGTGAGCTAGTACAAAAACAGAATGATAATCGGGTGCGGGAACTCTGAATTGGGGAAATGGTCTTAATTGGGAACGACAGTAAGAAACGTTTGTCCTGGTCTTTATCTAAGATTATAGAATTAATCCTTGGTCGAGATGGGGAAATTTGAACAGTTCGGCTAATAACTCAACATGGAACAGTAATACACCCGGTGCAACGTATCTTCCCTTTGGAAGTACAAGCGATTGCAAATAGCGATAAGGAGTTGAAAGATGAATCAATTTCTGTTAAATGTACTAAACCTGAAAATGTCTTGAATATTAATGATGTAATTGTGAAGAAATATACTTCTTCTGGAACATTGGTTAAAAAACCAAAGAGACTTGATCTTTTGAATTACAACTGTTATAGGTTAGAGACTCTCCCCAAGTCTCAAAGGGGGGAGTATGTTGTGAATAAAAATGATTTATGTGAATGAATAGCTGCATGGCGGCAGGTTTTTGTAACTGTGAAGAGTTTGTGTGACGTCATTATGTTCCGTATATAAAAAGGGTGAAGCAATCACAAGTGTTTGCTCTCGTTCGGCATTTCTGAATAAATACAGTTACTTTACTTGACTGGCTCAAGACTGAATTACTTCCACTAACGCCCAGCACCTGGTAGATGCAGCTCCCAGACTTCTAGAATTGATATTGTTCTTTACAACTTTCCCTGACCTTTTTTACGACTCTTCGTCTATTGTCCATAATTGTGTGGGCTATTTTTCACCAACGCTGTGCGCATTCTTTATAATTTTGGCGACGTTTAGGGACAGCAATTTTCCATTAAAAATACTTAATTCGAGGATTTTATGGTGTGGGTGAACAACAAATTTTTCATTTCTCTTGCTTTATCTTAGACTTTTAAAATGGCTCAAAAAAGACCAGAATAAATGAATTAAAGGATTGAGTGAGTGAATATTAATGTCACACTCTTCAGCTACACGAAGGCTTTTGGCGACGGGCTTCGTAATTTTGAACCGTAACTAAAAGTAATACTTTTTCAATAAAAAGAAAGAAAAAAGCTCTTTTAAGAGCTAAAACTTTGAAAAAGAACTACCTTTTTTACTTTTTAAACAAGACATTTCAAAACTGCTTATAAGAACGTTTTCAATTAAAGATATAAGTTTCTCTTAGAAAAAAAAATATTAAAAAGTAAGATTAAACACAATTAATATATTTGTTTCCCTTAAGATGAAAGATTCATAAAAATAATCGACATCAGGAAGTTTACGTAGTATTTTCACTGGAAAAAATGAAATAATTTAAAGATTTTCCTTTATTTGCTGTATTTAAGATTTACTCAGTAGCTTTGAAACGTGTGAAATTAAGTTGAAAATTATTTTAAAAACAGTTGAAAATATTTAATCACATTAAAGCACCGCGGTAGCCAAGTAGTGATTTCACAAACTCGTAGCCGTCTTTGAATCACAAGTTCAAATTTTGTTCAATTGTAAACAGGCTGTTAAATCTATCGAGGTTGGAAGTCCTCATACTAGTGCGATTTGGATATTTTATGAATGGGTTCTGTACTTATTTCTTGACCAAGGTTCAAATTTATGTGGTCCGTCACCAGTAACCTTCGTATTGCTATAAAAAAAAATGCGGTGTTAATAAAAAATCAAATCAACTTGATTAGGAAATATTTGGAGTGGATTGACTTTTGTGTGTGTGTACACACACATTAAATGGGCGTTAGTTAGAAAAGTAAAATGTTTAGTAATTATGTTCTACATATTGCTCTTGAGGTTTTTTTTTATATACTTCTCTTACATATTTCGTAGAAAAACTTTGAAAATATGAGGTGTCATTTCTTATTACATGGTTTCAAAGTTTTAGTTAAATATATAAGCTGTAATAAGTATATAATAAATATATAAGCTGTAATAAAAATAAGTTTGATGTTGCTATCGTTGTGACTAATGCCACCTGCCTGACGAAGTCAGATCGAGGCCCACGAAATTCATCGCGGCTAAGAGATAGAATTTTTACGCCTGTCGTTAGCCTTAGCTTTGAGCACCATGCAGGTGACAGTATGATTTTGCTATGTTCCATCCAATTTAGAGGGAGAAAACCCTGGGGGTGGTCAGGGGCCTCCCACTTCTCTTCCCCTTCCACCAACCACACGAGAGGACTTGTGGCTTGACGGCTATTTAGAATATCCCCATGCCGCAAAGGCACTATATATTTACAAACATCCATGTCTTCACCGGGATTCGAACCCAGTCCCTACGGCACCGCAGTCAGCGTTGCTAACCACTATACCGGTTGAGCGACGTAAAAATAAGTACATAATTAAAGTGTACACACTAAGCCATGCGACAACAAAACCTATATATATATATATATATATATATAAGCATTCGAAATAATTATTAAGAGTTTATGACTGTCATGAGATTACCGAAAATATTAATTTAAAAATGTTTTAACGCATTTGCTTCTAGAGAGAGGATATATATTAATAGTAAACATATTTTTTAAGGAATTTAATATTTTAATAAATATTATTGTATTTAAAAAATAAATTTTGTATCACAATCAATCAGTTCCCAATTCCCACAGATCAAAAGCAAATTAAATCGTTCTTAGAATGTTGTAATTTTTATAGAAGGTAATTAAAAATTTTGCCAACGCGTGCTCTTCCTTTAACAAATCTTTTGAGAAAAGATACTCCTTTTGAATGGACTTCGGAGACGCAGGCTTCATTTGACGATATTAAAAATACTATCTTAAATCCACTTGTTTGGGGTCAGCCGGATCCTGCCACTTTGCAAATCACGACCGATGCTTCATGTAAAGGTATTGGAGCTGTTTCGGAACAGAGGTACCCTCATTCAGAAGTTAAACCTTTACACTTTTTTTTCTAAAAAGTTAAATACATTACAATCTAAATACAATGCCATAGAGTCCTTGAATTTTTCTCAATTGAAAAAAAAAAAAAATGTAAAACAGAACCATGCTAAATAAGAAATCCATACACAAAAATTTCACCATTTAACATGGAAATTACGACATAATTAAGAGTTATGTATATGCACCAAAAAAAAAATTCCCACATACAACAATGCCTACTAGCATAAAAAATTGTAAAATTCACTAAGAGCATTCAGTACAATGTAAGGAAAAGAGTGAATTAAATTTTAAATGCAAATGATGAGTGGCATGTGATTAGAATGGACCCCCAATGTTTACAAAAGCGAAAAAATTGTACATCCGAAACAACGATTAACCGCATGCCCACAACCGTCAACACAAGAAACAGAATGTACAACCGATAGAACGATGTAAATCAAAATTTTAAGAATTAGTACTATTTAAATAATAAAAAAGAAATTGAGAGAGGAAAAGAATTAATTTTTTTCTAACTAATAACTCTGCTAATTTATATCTTCTAATAACTCCTTGGCGTTACAATTTAATTAACGTAACGAATCAAAGTAATTCACAAAACTCAACAAAATAATTATCTATACCTTCCCCAAATTACTTAATATAACTTCCTCAAATAATCCACATAACTATCTAAAAATGTATACAACACCAAAAAAAAAAAAATTGGCAGTTATAGAGACTGCCGCGATAGAAGCGAAAACTTAGAAGTAGTATTAAGATTTGAAATTTCATAATGTTTGAGTTAAAATTATCAACATCAATCTGGTTTTCACATCTATTGAGACTCCGAGCGACAATCCACATTTTTGGCCGAGTTTCCGTCACGTCCAATAAGATTTATAAAAACTTTTCTGTCAATAGAAATTGGTGTTTCGCTCATCGGAATGAACGGCGTGATGACGCCCTCGTCGCGCAGCCATGTTCTCATAATTCAATTTCGGATGGTCACCGATCTCTTCCCAACTCCGAAGTGTATTCGTAAAGTAAGTCTATCCAGAGTGCATTTGAAATCTCTCAAATTAAGTAAATATTACCTAAAATCGTATTTTCGAGAACAGAACAGCACAGATTTATTGCGCGAAACAAATCCCGACTCGGGGTATCTCTGTGTTTTCTCAAAACAATGAACTGGAAAACAATAGAAAAGTGTATTCATTTCCTTTTGTATACGCTCCTGTGGGCATTTCTATGCGCTCGACTCTGTCGGGATGTCGCATTTCTCTTCAAAAGAAATAGATCATTCGATATCAACAAATATATCTATATTGTTTGTAACATTGTATGCAAAAATATATTTTTAAAACATATTCGTATCTAAGGCCATACGCGTATCATTGGATTCGTAAATGATTTAGATGCGGCAAAACATAGAAAAAAGGATAACATAACTTTTAGAATACACAACCCGTTAAAAATGAAGTTTTAAAGCTTGTTTTCTTTCATATTTTACTAATTGCAATATTCAGAGACTGGGGTAGTCTAGAGGTCAAGATCACGGACGCGAGCTGGCATATCATGAGTTCGAGTCTAGAACCGCTGAAGATTCGACGTGCACCGCGGGATGATGCACATTACATATATCGAGACTCAAACGTCCTCCTGTTGTTGTGGAGTGGAAGCTAGGAATGAGGGTTCCAGCTCAGGTGTCTTCCTCGTTACCAAGATTAAAAATTACGAGGTCCGTTACCAGTACCCCTCGTGCAGCTTTACAGTGTGATTGATTGATTGAATATTAACGTCGCACTGTTCAGCTACACGAGGGCTTTTGGCGACGGACCACGTAATTTTGAACCATGGTCAAGTGACGTGGAGGACACCTGATCTGGCACCCCCTCTCCTAACTACCACACCACACCAACGGGAGGATGTTTCAGCTCTCGACAGATTTAACGTGCATCGCTGCCCTACACGGCGGGTCTTTAGTGGTACTGGGCTCGAACTCGTGACAAGGCATGCCACGATTCGATACCTATACCACTCGGCTACCACGGCCACAGCTTTACAGTGGGACAAAAAATTAATTTGACTCTAAATTGCATTATTTTCTCTCACAGACCCAATTTTTAGCGATTAAGTGCATTACATATAATTTTGAACGCAACCTTTATATCGCAGATTTATCTCAGATGAGAAGTAAACGATTATTTATTACGCATTCTATTATTATAACAAAAAAATTATACGGATTTTTTTGGCTATAATCATTGTGTTTTAATATATTTTGTTGGTTTTTATCTTTTTCAAGTGAAATTTTTTTCTCTTTTTTAAATCGAACAAAGTGGTTCAATAGTGTGTTCAATAAAGTGTTCAACAGTGCAGTTCAATATTTAAATCGAAGTTCAAAAGACCGATTCTCTCTTTTGTCCTCTCTCGAATCTGCAACTAGAAGTGATTGTGCCTTTAGAAGCGTAGAAGGATTCGTAAGCTTTAATATTTGTACGCTGTAATAATGCATGTTTCATAATCGCTTTTCTCCCTCCAGGGACAAGGTATCGTATATGTAATTGCCATTTCCCTTCTCTTAACCGGTGTGATCTGAGTTTGGAACGTTTTAATATTAATTTTTAGGATGCATTAGATGGGGGTTGAAGACCATTTTTTTTCTAATAATATTTCGCAAAATTTCAATATGTGCTTTAGGATCCGAGTTTTTTTTTTTAAAATTAGATCCAGTATATTTATGAATGTAAACAACTGCACATATTTACGAGATAATAGGGCATTTAAAGATTTGTGATTTATTGCACCTTGGATTTCTGTTTATATTTTGACTAAATTGAAAAAAAAATGGAAAGCTTATTAGTTTATTCGGCATCACGTATTCATAATAATAGTTTCAGTATTTGTTTTATTTTTTGTGTGTGTTTATTGTTCACAAGACCAATTTTAATACTCAGAGGCATTTAAAAAGCAGATCTTCAAAGTACAAACGCGATGACTCATTTTTAACGAAAAAGAATCTTTGCTCTAACTGTGTGTAACAATTTTAGATCAGTAAGAACAAACAATGCTTTTCTGTTGCTATCGCAACCAGAGTTGACATAACCATAAAAACAGAAAATAAAATACTAATGGGATTCTAAAAAGGCTATAAGTAAAATAATGATTAATTAAAAAAACAAAGATATGTATTAGTTGTTACTTATAATATTTATATCACAGTTCAAGCTACTTGCTTATATGAGAGTAAATTTATCGTTTGGGATTTGCCAAATAGTATTGTGTAAGTTTTGCATCTATTTTTATTTTTTTTTTTAATCATCATGGCGAAAGCAAAAAAAGTCATTTTTATTAAAATGAAAGCATTTTCTCTAAAATTCGCAATTGTTTTCTTTAAATATAACGAAACTTTTTGTATTGTACATTCATATATTATCAATGATAGTAAAATGTAAGTTTTAGCGTATTTGATTTCATTAAAGATTTTATATGAATTTAAATGAATTTATAAGCTTAACAGAGGGAAGCAAATATTTTTCCTTTCGCCGGTTATGAAGAGGTTTTGCTAATGATGTATCAACAAAGCTTGGATTGTTCATCGTCTCATTGAATTACGGTAATTGAATAACGTTTTTGAATTTTATAATTGTTGTAAATGATAAATTATTGATTATAAATAAAACTTGAAGGCTAAATTTCAATTATGTATATTTTTAATACAACGAAAACTTCAGGAGAAACTGCAAATTATATATATATATATATATATATATATTATGAACTTAATGTTTCAGACTATGTTGTAAACACTGGTTTTCTACGTTAGTGTTGGATTTTTTAAAATGTTTTTGAAGTTCAAACTTTTTTTTTCTTTTCAAAAAATCCCCACACATATTCTTAGGTGCTTTACAAAAATAGATATGGCAATTCTAAAATACTTCATCTGAAACAAAACCAAATGGATGCAAATTTTTATCATCAATTTTCTGCAAACTTAGTTTCCCTCCAAAATTCTTCGTCGTTAACTTCAAAACTAATGTAAAAATATTTGTGTGCATAAAGAGTTCAGCGCATGTTTCATATGTAAAGGGGAATAAATCAGTGCTTCTCAAACTTTCAATACTGGCGACCCACTTTTCAATCAGAATTTTCATGACGCCCCCCCCCCTTTTATGCAATAATAAAGGTAATAATAATGCACTTTGATGCTAAAGCTACAATACGATCTTAATTATAAACCGTACAAATTAACAAGAAAAGTATATTAAATTTTATATATGTTACTTTTAAGTAATGTATATTTTATTTTTCTTTCTCGAATTTTTAAATTGGAGCAGATTGCAAAATGCGGTGGATGCTTTGAAGACAACATATAGATCTCAGCCAAATATAGAAAAAGTACTCGGAGTGTCAGTTTCTAATCGTAAACCTTCCTTTGAAAAACTTTTCTCTGCAAGACATGCCCATGGAAGTCACTAATACTTATTAAACTTTCTCTTGATTTAGTATTAATAAATTAGTTATAAAATACCTTGTGCAGCACTGATACATTTAATGTATACTGTCTGAAAGACCCGTTCTTCTCACGAGTTCATTTTTTAAAAAAAACTAAAAAACATTCTTGATATAATAGCTGAATTGTCATGAGAGTAAACCCAAATGCGCGCGACAATATTTACGAAAATGTAAAATATTTTATAATGAATGCTCATATTATAATTAGTTTTAAGCGAACTGTAATTTTAAGCCTCACGGAATTAGTAATAATAATGAAAAATAATATAAAATTCCACAGGAACACACTCGATACTATTATTAATGATCACGCGGGATGATTGAGACACCCCAATCCTTTTTTTATAATTATTTTTATTGTACACGATACAAATCGAAATTCCAGTGAATAATTTAATTAAGAGAAAATATACTTACCTACTTTCAAGGACTTTTCAATTTTTCTTTGGTAACAAATAAACAGTTTCGCCAGAATTAGCGATTTCGCGATCTGTGTACCCCGCGTGACCACTTCCGGGTTAAAAGTGTATTCAATATAATAACATGGATGTTATTGCTAAAAAATTGTGTAAGCCGTTTTTCATTATGCTTTATATCTTTGAGAATACTCATAAAAATAAATCTTGACCAAGTAACCCTTCAAAGTGCTCCCTGTAGTTTTCCAAATATCATAAAACTCTTTTACATGAAAAAAACGCAACAGAGAAATACATTATTTACAACTTCCCTAAATGAGAAACAAACGCATAAGAGAGGGGTCATAACTAACTCTTTAGAAGATCAAACAGATGATCAGGAAATTATTCTGCTGCCTCTACAGCTATAACGTATATCTAGATATATATTATAAATGCGCAAGATTTTTTGGATGTTTGGTCGTCTTTCACGCAAAAACAACTGACTGGATTTTACTGAAACTTTACAGTAATATAGCTTTTTTTTTTTTATTTCAGAATAAAAATAAGTTTTGAAGGGAGAAGTTGTTTTAAATCTCTCTTTATTTGAATAGCTACTATTGATTTTTTTTTCATGTGTGAACCATAAGAAATTGATACTAATATCAAAATAAATACTTTAATCGAATCTGATACTTAAAGTAAATAAACTTTGTCTTTCACACTGCATCATTTAGACAAATTTGCATAATTTTTTTGTGGTTAGTAGCTAATTATAACGCTATAATTTTAAATGAATACGCAGATATTGCATTTTTAAGTCTAAAAATAATTATAACTACTGTACTGTATTTTTTGGAGTGAGTGAATATTAACGTCACACCGTTCAGCTACACAAGAGCTTTTGGTGACGGACCACGTAATTTTGAATCATGGTCAAGTGACGTGGACGACACCTGAGCTGGAACCCCCTTCTCTTAACTACCACACCACACCAACTTAGCAAGAATATTCTACCAATACTTAGCAGGAATATTCTTTGAAATCCACTCATTCAAGTTGTATGGCAGCGTGGGTTCTATGATGAGTATTTTAGTGGGGAAGGCGAATAGTTTTGTAGCAGAAATTGCGTTTTAAGCGGATTGCAAAGATTATCATTTTTATTCCGAAAAAATAGTTAATGTAAAAATTTAAGTTTCTTATGTTTTTTTGTATGTTAATGAAGACCTTAGAAAACGTTTTGACTATTTATTTTAAGTGAACGGTGTATATAATTAATTTTACAGTGGAATATCTTTAATTAATTTATCAGCTCTAACGGATTAAATTTCCCAAAGTGGAGTATTTTGTTTATGTATATCCCTTAATTTTCAAAGTAGTGATCCAAAAAAAATTATTGCATGAAAAAATTGCAGTAAATCATTATGCGGTATATAAAGTATTAACGTGCATCACACTCCCCTACACGGCGGGCCTTACAAAGCTCTAATAAAGCTCGAGCTATGAAAGTAGCTAGACATTTGCCAATTTGACTCTATCGTCAACATTTCGCTGTTTTTCATTGTGAATTGCCATTATAATTTAAGATACGGTGTTGCTTGCGAATATTACAAATTTAACATAATATATATATAAATACAACAGAAAGTAATATATATTATATATATATATATATAATGTTTATTATACTTTCATATATTAATTATTTACCCTATTTTAAGCATTCATTACACAAAACTTTTAACAATGTGTTATTTTTGCTGAGCAGAGATCAGCTTAGGGAGGTATTTTCAAAAATCGACCCTCAAGAGAAATACGGGGAGTTATAAATAAAAAAAATCCTTTTTATTAGCTATTAGATATACAGACTTAAAATTTAACAA
>BMAV01002825.1:228410-277358 GCA_019973955.1 Trichonephila inaurata madagascariensis
AATTTTTTTTTTTTTTTTTTTTTTTTTTTTTGTTCAGCTGAGATATGGAAAAAGCTTTTTTTGTTTAATTTGCAATTCACGTAATATTAACTCATTAAAAATTCTTTATCCTTCAAAATCTGTATTGTTTAATTTTTCAGCTCACCCGTGCGAAGAACGGGTATTCCAGCTAGTTTCAAATATAATAACAGTGAGGAATTTTTTATCTCTGTAAATGTTTTTGATTCTGGGTCTGGATTTTGTTTTTCCTCTGAAAGAGTAGTATTTTAGGTTTAAAAAGGAAACTTAATAAAAAATCTCTCATCAAGGGATTACAACAAATCAAATAAAAGTAGATGACATATATGAATTATATCAGAGTGCATATTTTATTATGTCTGAAAGTATTTTCTTTTAATTCAATCTAGAGTAAATGAATTGTTTTTTAAATGTTTTATTTTCGATCGTATAGTTACCGCGCTCTCCCAGGAGGGTGCGCCCCACAGTTTGAGAAACACTAGAATAAATTGAAGCTGAAGAGCTGTGTTATCGCTGAATGGCCTTTTTATTCATAGAAGCTTTTATAAAAAATTAAGCTATAAATTTATGACAAAAAATGCATACTTACACATATTTTTCGCTACAACATTCTAGAATTTAAAAAGTTCCTTCAGAGTTTGTGTGTGATCCCTTTCATTCATTATTCTATTCCATAACTTATGTATAGAAAAAATTCAATTTTTTTCCGAATTATCTGTACAGCTTTAACCATTTTGAACATATTTCATTAAAATTTATCACATACCTCGATTTTCCTCAAAAATACTACATTTAATTTTTAAAAAAAACCCTTTTGGCCATTTTTTTTGTGTTGAAAACTGATAGTACACCTAAAAAGCCATAAAAACTGTTCAAAAATCTTATGTTAAGGAAAAAAAACTGTACGTAGTCCTATTATCTTAAATTGAATGAGGCACAAAAATCTTACATTCATTAAAATGGGAAAATTGCTGATCACACAAAATGCAACTCCAAGAAAGACCAAAGGTATCATAGTGAAATTTATTTGGCATATAACATGTTGAACAAAGATCAAACGATTAAAGTTACAATCTGTTGTGACGTGTGAATGATAAAAAAAATCACTAGTTAGTGTGGCCGCAATTATTGACTACAGCCACTACCACGCGCCTCGGCATAGAATCTTAGGCTTTGGAAGTATCCTTGATATAGCAGTCAATGTGGCTTCCACATATTGGAAGAGTTGATCTGGTGTAGCAAAGGGTGGTGTATCCAGGGACAGTCGTTGTGCAAGCATGGACCACATGTTTTCGATAGGCGATATATTGGGAGAATAAGCAGGCAGACACAAAGCAATGCAATCTCATGGGTAAAAATGACCTCTTGAACATTGCGTGCTACGTGTGATCGCGCATTATGCTGTTGAAATATGTCTGATGGCAAGCACTGAATGTATGTTAGGACCACGGGTTCCAACACCTCAGAGATGTAGCCATGGCTATCCAGTGTACTTGCAATGCGTACTAGAGTGTTGCGACCATTAAATACAATACTATCATAAACAATGCTTCCGGGTACAGGACAAGTGTGACACTGCATAACGCAACAGTTCCGCCGCCTCTCACCACGGTGTCTTCTAACTCGAATTCGACCTTGTGAGGTTGCAGGCAGAAGCGGGATTCGTCAGTAAAGTCAATGATTTTGATTTTCTTTGTCCATGCCCGCCATTCATCGCACCATTTTCAGCGCAAAGGCCTGCGATTCCCAGGGAAGGGTAAACAAACAATGGATGTCTTGCGGATATTCCACTCCGCTGCAAACAGCGTCGGATGATATGAGCGGACACCAAATGATGCGTAACAGATTGAATCTATTGTGCTATGGTTCATTATGTGACTACACAATGCATCACTGTAATGTTCTCTATCAGCCTGTAATTACGATCAGTAATGCAACGAGGCGGGATCAATCGGCCTCGTCAGTCCGTTTTTTCTTTCTACATCTCATGATGTCAGAGCCCCGTAGCAGTTGTTTGGTTTCGTCCAACACGTTGACCAATTTTTCTGAAGGATAATCTGCAATCCCTATAGGCTACTATTCTTCCTCGATCGAATTTAAACACTTGGGCAAAAGAAACTCGAAGTTTTCCAACAGTAAACATTTTAAGCAAAAAAAAAAAGAAAAAAAGAAAAAAATGCACGAAAAAACAATTGCTGTACTTTAAAGCGCCGATCTGTTCTAACCTTATTTTGCGCTTGCGGGTGACGTTACTGTCGTCCATGATGTGAGTATGCTCTATAACGCTAATGATTTGCATATTTCATTACCACCAACACATGACGTAAATTTCACATATGCTGTATGCTTTCTTCAAGGTGTTGCATTTGTTATGGTCAGGACTGTAGTTCAAAAAATAATGAGCAGTCTGCTTCATAATAATAGTTGCAAGTGAATATTTAAATCCAATATTTTGGTGGACGCACGTGTAAGTTATGATTCAGCTCAAAATTGCAAATGCTTCAATCAAAATCAATGCAACTTGGCACCTGCCTTTTTTATGACATATTTCAATTGTTTTGTCTTACCAAATTATTACAAATTACACCTTTTTTTTCTAATTTCATCTGCTTATCGGAATCAATTATAATATTTCTGCTGAATAGCAATCCGGTATTGCAGCAAGATGAAAACGATAGCTTTGAAGTGAATTTCTTGAGTTTATCCAACTGATTTATATCAAAAGGAAACGAAATGTGGCAGCAAAGTGCAATCCCATTAGCTGCAAAGCATTGAGTGCAACCACTAGAACACAACATGATTCTGAACAAGTGCTTCCGAAAATAACTGGGCAAGTAATGACAATTATGTTAATGTTGATTTTTTGAAAAGTAAAACTATAAATGTAAATACAAAAATTATGGAAGAAAGCTTGAAAACCTCAGACATGTTACTCTCAGCAGAAGAAACACCATAAGATTAGCAATAAGAATAAAGTCTTTCAAGTTTCAAAATTTATATTTCTTGAGTTTTGAAAAAAAATGATAGAAAATCCATAAAGCGAGTTTAAAGCCTTATCAAATCAGTTCTCACAGAAAATAATATCACACACACACAAAAAAAAAGCATGGAATACTTACAAGTCTAAATTTCAATAACGCAATTATTGAAAAATACAGAAAGCGTATGAACACTCAAAGTAAAATTAGGAATAATATTTTAATTTATTTTTTAATTTAGTCTGTTTTTTATAATAATCAATACCGCCATATTAATATTCATTTGCTACTTTTTCTGCCCTGCGAATTAAATTCCCTAATACAGTGCTTCTCAAACTTTCAATTTTTGCGACCCAATATTCACTCATCATTTCATCGTGCCCCCTCCATACAATAACAATGTATTGAATTCAATAATATTATACTTTGAAGCTAAATCTACAGTACGACTTTAAACTCTTAAGTGCTACCGGCGTATATAACGTGTCGCTCAGCCAGTGAGTTAATTATCCCGGACGTACATATACGTCTTTGCAAAGTACTATATTTTCTGTGGGCACTGCTATCCATAAAATTATTCCAAAAGCTTTGGAATGCAATAAAAAGAAATTGACAGCGTTTGCGAACAATTTACTTATTTCAGAGGATTTGCTTATTTATTCCTTTTCTGTCCCCCCATCTCAATACACCGGGTACACTCACCCACGTGTTAAACGTGGTAAGCGTTTTAAGGGATTAATTATAAACCGTATAAATTATCAAGATAGGTGTTAATTTTTGTTTTTAATTTTATATATGAAGCCTATGGGGACACAGGTAATTATAAAACGTGTTCTTAACTTAGTACTGTTAAATTAATTATAAAATTCATTGCGCAGTACTGATATATCTATATGTGTAATTTATCAGTGCAAATATGTATTTTATTTTTTATTTGTTTGCTTTCAGTAAGTTAATAATTTTTTTTTTATTTTTAAATAGTCTTTTGTTTTAGACTTTTCAATATGCTCACGCCCCCCTTGTAAGGTTATCACACCCCCCTAGGGGGCGCACCCCACAGTTTGAGAAACACTGCCCTAATAGCTACTTTTAAAATGGGATAAATTGAACACCAGTTAACATTCATAAATATTTAACATTATATTATTGCATGTTATTGCACATAATTATTTTGTAGTTTTAGATTCTTAAGAGTAATGTAGGTAAAACCTAAGTATTCTCAATGCATCCTAAGAACTTATTTGTACCGAATGGTAATTAGTAAATTTCATTTATATATAAATATTATGGAATGCACTTTATTCTAGAAATTTGAATGTTTATTTATGTAAATTTACTTATTTATATCCATATAAATTCTAGATTTAAAAAATACTTGCAGCCTGCTTGTATTGGAAATAAATTGCCATGAAATAAGTTTAATATGTAAATGATTAAAACGAAATATCTTTTGAAATAAAATAATACATAGGTCCTGACAAACCACTATATATTTGCATGCATTTTTATCTCTGAAGACAAAAGCAAATTCGCTTAACATGAAACAATTTTCCTCTGGGAATGAACAATATACTGAAAACACTAACCACATAGGCGAGATTTAAGAGAAGAGTGAAATGAAAGAGAGATATTTTTACATGTCCATAGAAAAGATGCTGACATGTCTTTCAAATACCCTCGGAATAGCCTGTTACAAGTAATTATTTAAGCTACTTTCAACATCCTGCCCTACAAACACCTTACAAAAGCATCCAATTTCATATCACTTGGCTATAGAATTCGTTGATTACATTGCAGTGTGAGTAAAAATCAGTGAACTTCTTTCACGTTTTTTTTTTTTTTTTTATCTTAGAACAATTTAAGTTCGGGTAAAATCGCTAAGAGCTTGGAGGGAAATCAAACTGCTCTTTTTTTTAAAAGAATGAAAAAGGAACTACTTAAGGTTGAAAGACACATGAACTTGAAAATTTGCATTAAACTTCAATAAGTTCTTGTGAATATGTTTTGTTCCATTGATTTTTATTTAATAAAAATGCTTATATATATATACGTATAAAAATGTACTCTAATAAACTTAATTTTGTTGAATATATGTTTTTTTTAAATGTTCTGTGGCATGTGAAATTCTTTTAACCCAAAAAATATTTCAGTCTCCCTTAGTTTCATGTTAAAAGATTTTAAGTGTGTAGCTAAAATGTATATGATTTTTTTCATTTCTATATTATCGTTCAATTTTTAATATTATTTTTTCAAAAAAAAATATATCATTTATATCATTAAAACTGAAGAACGTAGTTTACTTCTTTTTCTTTTGTTACGAGAAAATGAGTCTCAGATCATTTAACCAAACTGCTTTATTTATCTAATCTCAAAATCGAATTTCACTTCAAAATCATTTTCAGCTCATTAAAAGGCTGTTTTAGAAAGGAGAGATATTATTCGAAATTTAAATTTTGACAAATCTATCCCGTACAAATTATTCCAAGCACTGCATCACATACTAAAATCCCATACTGCTTCACATACGTCACATCTTCAAAAAGAAGCTCAAACAATATGTTTAACAAAAAGAATGAAACACAGTACATAATTTTTCCAGTTCCAATAAAAGTACAATTATTTTTCTTTTTTTCCTGACCTCCCTCTTTCTATTCCCAATCCATTACACTTGCACTCTAGATCAGGGGTGGTGAACCTTTATGGATCAACGTGCCATTTTTTCTGTAAAAATATTTAATGAGATATAGACGTGCCACAAAACCATTTTGACTTGTGATTATTGGGTGATTGTGATCTTTTCATTTATATATGAATTTATACAATTTAAATTAATCTTATTATTTAAAATATTTATATGTAAATTATACTCATATAGATTATATTTGTATAATGTATATGTTTATATGGTACTAACATACTATCGCCACAGTGGCGTAATGGACAATATTAGATATCCCCTTGCAAAGTCAGGTATTGGGCCCCAAGTCCAAATACGTACTTTGTGTCAGTCAAGCTTTGGGAACCCTAAAGTCCCCCCCTCAATGCGGGGGTGTACGTTACGGCACTGCTATCGCAACAATTGCAACGTTCAAGATAACTCGCCAAGTTGGCAACCCTGATTTCCTGTGTTTCATACGCTCTGAAACGGCAACGATGTGCTTCTTTTCATATAATGTGTGTCGCCATTGCATTAATACTTAAATAGGTTTATGTTACTTTTATTACGCCGTATACTATGTAAGAGTAGGAAAACGTATGCCCTGAGAGCCGTTGACTTCTCTTAAAATTATCTAAGCAAACTGGAGAGGGTTTGTGCTCTTTCACACAATTACAGCTTTTATTTTCTCGTTATCTCTTAGTTTTCATCGCCAATATGAACCAAAATATTAGCAACTTTCTCTCCAATTAGCTTTTTTAAAATTTCATATTTGAATTCTTTTGGCACATTTATACTTAAATACTCTTTCTGCTTAATCAAAGAAGAAATCCCATGTTTCATTTCTTCTTGGCACAGGGCGCACCATTATTTGTGAGGCTTAAATGAGTTTATATAATGAAGGAATACTTTCAACAAAAAATATAATACGAGAGTCATTCTAAAATTTTTGAGGTACACCTAGATTTTTAAATATATACTTCAAATTTTTAGGAGTGTACAAAGTAGTCTACTTCAGCATCAATGCGCGTTTGTAGAAGAATTTTCCTCTGATTAAATTGCTTAAACCACATTCATTTCTTGGAATTGATGAAAAAGTGTCTTTACAGCCACATCAATCTCTTTATTTGAATGAAAACGATGTCCTTTTACATTAAAAAATAACCAAAAGTCACACATAGCTAGATACGGAGAATAAGGTGGATGTTCTACCACTTTCATTAGTTTCTGTTTAAGCTACTCAACTGTTAATCGGGCTGTATGGGAAGATTCATTGTCATAGTGAAACACTAGTCTCCTAAAATTCCCTTCTTGGAGAATTTCTGGAAGACATTTAATGGTATACCAGTTTACAACTTGATCTTTTTGACCAATCCCGTACTTCTGAAGAAAACGGCCTACATTACATTTTTTATTGCTCATTGTCTTTTCACTATTGTTGGCATGGGATGATCTTCAAAGATCCACACTTTGCTTCCTTGATGTATTAGAACGGGAAAAAACAGTATGTCACCCTTTATAATTTTAAAAATGATGCGGTGGACACCATCAGTTAAAATTTTAAGGGTTTCTTTACTGATTGTGACACTTTCCTTTTTTTGGGGTGTTCAGTTAGAGTATGAGGAACCCAAACACAAACTACTTTTTTTACATGTACTTTCTTATGAATAATTTTGTGTATGGCTGCGGATCCAATTTCAGAGGTTCCTTCTGTATCATTTGGTAGGTACATTGATTATCATTCTTTAACATTTTTTGTATGGCAGACACATTATCCAGGATTACTGCCGATCGCGACCTTCCTTTGTGTTCTTCATCCAGAAGACAATTATGGCAAAATTCTTTTGTAATGGTCTTCCCCCTGAAGTCACTTTCCCATGATCTTGTCTATCTAAAGCTGTGGAAGGGAACGATGCATGATCAAGACTCTCCATGATAAATCTAATTTATTATAAATTATAATATTCGACAACAAAGTAATCTTAAAAAGGAAGAATGATATAAAGAAAGCAACTATCTTAAGTGAATAAGCGCACGAAATCAGATTAGCTTTAAACAATCCTATCTTATTAATTCTTGTTCCACTAATTTAGTCTAGTATCCAAAATCCGTTCTTAAGTCAAGATGCGTAAATTCTCTGATTCTTACCATACTAACACTGCATTCAGATGCTCCGCTCCTTCTAACCTTCGATAACTAAATTCTAACTTTATATACTCTAATTAATTTGAATCTCAGGGTTTCTTCTTGAGAGGGATGGCAGTGAAATAAACGCGAATGCTAGCCCAAATATTCCCCAAGTAGATTAGTTGGTGAAGGTCGCGTAAAGACCCGTCACGCTTTATACCATCTAAATACATTAGCACGACATCGATATTCATCACCAAATGCTAATTGTATCCGTTGAACGCATTCGTCAATTTAATACAGCCTTAAAATCATAGAAAATCATAGCACGATAATGTTCTCGCGTCCACTCCATTTTCTCTTCTGTCTAAAATTTATTCTACGCTAAACAACTTGAAATAAATCGGTAAAAAATAATCTGATGTGTTAAAATACACATTGTAGTTTCAAATTACAATCGTTATTTCATTTTATTTATTTATTTATTATTATTATTATTGTAATTTCTCGTCAGCGTAAATCTCAAAAATTTCAGAGTTACCCTCGTATGTTGAATTCACACACATTCCGTTTGTTGTTGCAAGCGTAACCATGCAATTCGTCTTTATTTTTATGTTGCATAACTGTGGGCGCTGGAAAGTCCAAGACAAATTTCTTATCTTTTATAAATTCTGAGGATTTCAGCCTTTATAAAATAGTGTAGTATTTTTTTTTTCATTTCAACGATTTTAATCGATTTTTGTAGTACTTCACCGATTTCTTATTCAGCTAGCAAGTTGATTTTTGTAACATTTTTAAATATTATTGAACGTAAGCAATGTTCAACGGAAAAGTTATTACTCGATAATCCGCGTGTCCTCTCATTTTCAAGGGAGATAGCAAACTATGAAATATTATTATTATAACTACCAGAATCCTTCTTCCAATTTAGTGCATCTTTTTCTTCAATTTTATTTATGATTGTGCTCCTCTTCTCTCGCTCATCCGCTAAAGTTGAATGGAAGTGGTCCGCATGACAGTAATACTTAAATAAAATAAAACTTCAGGGGGAAAAGAGTTCATTAAAATTTTACTTAAAAAATACTTTCCCCAAAATATCTTCAATTCAAAACTAAGCGACACGAGCACAATTTCTGACAAGAGCTGAAAACAACTGAGTGTCATAAAGGAGCCCAATCTGACGTTTCCTTTAAATTCCCTCTTCAACAGAATGTACCTAAAAAATTAGCACTTCATTATACAAACTTATTGTACCTACAATGATTTTATTTGCATCGAAACTTAATTAAATAATTACTTAAAATTTGAATTTTTTTAAATACTTCTTTAAGGTTTTGTTACAAGGTTTTTATACAATACATTTAACTCTCTTCATTTGATTTATAAAATTATTTCTGCTTTGATTCACACACACAATTATATGAAGCAGTCGTCATGGTAACGAAAATTATAGTTTCATGTTACGGTAGTTTCCTTACTTGAGCAGCTAAAAAGAACAATTTGAGTTTAACAAGAAGAATGTATTTTAATTAGGCATCTGAGATACCTTTTAATTTTTATCTTACAGAAGTTATTTTTGTTTATTTGTGTTTTACAACATGTAAGCAAAATGCTGTCTTGGGTGCATTCTAAATCGAATTAGATTTCTAATAAATGCTCCATATCTTTGAACTACCAAAAAAAAAAGCAACATCACACATTTTCTCTATACAAGATTCCATTTTGAGCGGTAAGTCAAGGTTTGCTTTTTTTCAACTTACAGGTTCGGAGAAAATTTGAGGCGAGTTAATTAAGTCAAATTCTGATAAACATCATTTTAAAAGAAACTAATAAATGTGCTAATTAGCTTAATTAATGAATATTGTAAAATACTTAGTCAATGAATAAAGATCATGTTCTCCCTCAGGATTTTTTTCCTTACAATATACTCTAAAATCGAATCCTATTTGTACAGATTCGATAAAAATAATTTTCTGCTGCTTTACCGATTCCGTATTCAAACTCATTTTAAATGCTGTTTATGCTTAAAATTTAGTTTTATCCTTACACATAAGTTACTTTTTTATTCTGAAAAATTTATTATTTTTTATTCTGCTATGATGTGGACTACATTTATTTCTTACAAATGTTTTACACTTAATGAACAATAAGTGAAATTAATTCTAGTTTTATGTAAAATATGAAATACTTGTATTCGTTTCTTCTGATTCCGTCTTACAGAAGGAAGCACTCTAAATATTCGTCGAGATGAAAGTCATTTCGAGAGGTTGGTGGTTGTGGAAAAGAGAATCCAAGACCATCCCACGGGTTTTAGTTTGTAAAAACTGGATTGGAACGGAACCAAAACGTACTGTCACCTGTATGGTGCTTCTTGCCAGGGCCAGAAACGACAGACGTATTGTAACCCCTTGCCTGGATGAATATTGTGGGCCTCAATTTAACAACGTCAATCGGGTGGCATTAGTAATAACACAACAACATGTCTTTGAGTAAACTGTCGCTATTTGCTCGAATATCATTCATGCAAAGAAAAATCACACATTACACACAAAAAAAAGTTATTCATCTAAAAAGACCCATTTGTTTGTTTATTCCTGTGGTTGCATTTAAACCAACTTGGGCGCAGTGTCTAAAGCAGTTCTCAAACTTTCAAAACTTGCGACCCAATATTCAACCACAATTTTCATCACGCCCCTTCCATACAATAAAATGTATTGGATTTAATAATAATGTACTTTGACGCTAAAGCTAGAATACGACTTTTGCTTCTTAAGTGCGTAAATTGACCCGAACGTATATATACGTCTTTCCGAAATATGATCTTTTCTGTTCACTGTTATCCATAACATTATTCCGAAATCTTTGGAATGCATTAAAAGGACCTTGACAGTGTTTGAGAAGGATTTACTTATTTGAGAGGATTTTCTTATTTATTACATTTTCTCCCCACTCTTCCTCCCAACATACCACGTATGATTTTATACGTGTAGAATGGAGGAATTGGAAAGCGTATCGCTTGCCTTTCTTCGGCAGTTTAGGGATTAATTATAAACCGTACAAATTATCTTGGTTAGTGTTATTTTTTTCATATAAATATACACGTATATATGACAAGACCATTGGATCAATGACAATTATTAAACTTGTTTTTAACTTAGTATTGTTAAATTAATTGTGAAATACATTGTACAGGACTGATACATTTATAAGTGTATTATATCAGAGTAAATCTGACAGCCATAGTGGCATTCAACATCTTTCTAACTGGCATAAGGTGGGTGATAACACAGGAGTGGCTATTTTGGAGAAGCTAAAACATCTTTCTTCTTCTCGCGAGATCCATCTACAATGGGTTCCTTCGCACGTTAACATCACGGGGAATGAGATTGCAGACTCTCTAGCAAAAGATGGCGCAGCTCAACACATTATAAACTCGGTCGCTCTGACCTATTCAGAACTGCACTCCACATACATCAACAGCAAGCAATCAACTATTCCTCCTGCTCATCACTGGTATGAGGATAAACGACCTGGTGGTTCTCTTTTCCTTCAATGCAGCAGGCAGGAACAAACTATTCTGAATCGTTTTCGGAGTGGCCACCTCCGAACTTTGACTTTTAGAGATGGAAACCAAGTTTTTCCAACTTGTGTAAGGTATTCTGCCTTAAGGTATCTCCAGAACACACACACATATTCTTGACTGTCTGGGGCTTTCAAAACAAGATCTGTATGAATACCCTCTAATGGTGTTGGACTTTTTGAGAGTGAATGAGATCATGGTCTTGGTCTGGCCTGGATTGACATGGAAATGAGCAGTTGCAACAACATCAGCGTGAATGTTTTTTTTAAAATTTTGTCAGAATGTATTTTGCTTATTTACTTTCAATAAATTAGTAATTTTTTTTAAATGATCTTTTTTTTTCGATTTTTTTATATGCTCGCGCCTCTCACCTAGTGTTATCACACCCCCTGGGAGGCACGCACCACAGTTTGAGAAGCATTGGTCTAAAGTATTAACTCTCAACCTCTGTGACGCGACACTTTTGCGTGCCAGTAAACTCTTAAAATGTGCCTCGATTTTTTTTTTAATTTTAAATTAGACTGAGTAGAGAACTACTCTGAGAAAAAAATAAAAAGAATCCTGAAAAAATCATTTGTGGCCATTTTATAGAAATAAGCTAATCATAAAATTGTTATTAACCATTTCATTACACTAGTGGAGAGAGTTATTCATTTCTTCTCCAACTTAAATTAAAAAAAAGAAAACCGAGAAGGAGCTTTACTTTAGTCGCATATGATGTGTAACATCTGACATGTTACTCGTATAATGGTAAATACGCAATAGTAACTTAAATCCTGAAAAAATGAATCGGGTACGATTAGAAATAATTTTCTATCGAATAATTATACCTTTAATAAAATTTTTATTTAATTAACACAAGGAGTAATGCAATTTTTTTATCAAAAACAATTATTTTTGGTCAATTTTGGAAAGAGCGGAAACAATAGCCTAATGTTAAATAAAATATGACACATATACTTGTGATTTCAAAGTACAGTTGGACCTCAATATAACGAAGTCGCTAAATCCCGGAAAAAAGTTCGTTATATAGAGGTTCATCTTTTAATAAATTTTATAAACCACATATTTTTTTTTTTAATTCTTAAACACTATACATTAAAAAGTAATTATTCACACCTTTTTTTTTAAAATTAATATATGTTTATTTTATGTATCTCACCCATCAAAAAAGAAGAAAGTAAGAAAAACTGCAAAAAAAAAAAAGAATGTCGAAGAACTTCAATATTAAGAAAATAACTTTATATTAAAATTAATAAATTTGAAAGACATTTTCTGATTTAAAGCATTTGTGGGGGTGTCTAAATAAGCCAGTAACAGCCTCCGAACAGAAGTGATCCCTTTTGTCTAGTGGTTAAGTTACTCAGCTTCGGTTCCATAGATCGCGGGTTCGAACATTTGCACCTCTCTCAAAGAAGAATAAAGACAGAGTGCCGGCCTCTCTTTCGACCACTTCACGTCACCTCAGTCTATGTTTGCTTCTTCCTTCGGTGCTCTGTTTGTTCATCTCCCCTACCAATGTCATCTCGCGATCGCTCCACATCGCCACACATTCAAGTAATATTAAACATATATTATTTTATAACTAGAACATGGTGACAGGGGACAACTCCACTGAATGTGAAAGGAGATATCGAAGATGTTTCTAGTGAACTGTACAATGAGGGTTACAGGTTGTACTTTTTGGAATAAACGTCTAGAACTCTATTGCTCTCGGCGAGTTATGATCTAAGGAAACCAGTTCAAGATTTATGACCAACATAAAATGTATTAAAAAGATAATAGCTTGAAATGTTCAGAAATACTTTGAAAAAAGGGAGAAAAAAAATTGAATCACAAAAGAAAAAGTTCGTTATATAGAAAATGCACTTCGCTATATAAAGGTTATTTTACGAATAAAATCGTGAAATGTTCAAAGTTCCAGGAAAAAGTTCAGTTTATAGAAAAATTCGCAATATAGAGGTTTGTTATATAGAGCAGTGCTTCTCAAACTTTCAATACTTGCGACCCAATATTCAATTAAATTTTCATCACGCCCACCTTCCATACAATAGCAATGTATTGAATTCAATAATACTATACTTTGATGCTAAACCTACAATACGACTGTAACCTCAAGTGCGTATATCAACGACTCGTTCAGCCTGTGCGTTATTTGCCCCGGACGTATGTACACGTCTTTCCAAAGTATGATCTTATCTGTGAACTGCTATCCATAAAAAATTATTCCGAAGGCATTTGGAATGCAATAAAATGATCTTGACAATGTTTGCGAAGGATTTACTTATTTCGAATGTAGAAACTTACTTTTACTTAGAATGTAGAAACCAGCAAGCAATGATTTGTGCGCATTAACTCCTTTTCTACCCCCCCCTCCCCAAACTCCACATACGCTCTCGACGTGTTAACTGGTGGCATTGGGGAGTGAATCACGTAATTTTTAATCGGCACTATAGGGACTAATCATAAACCATACAAATTATTAAGATACGTGTTAATGTTTGCATATAATTTTAAACATGACAAGCCCATGGAGTCACTGGTAATTACTAAACTTGTTCTTAATTTATTATTGTTATAAATTAAACATAAAATGCTTTGCGCATTAATATAATTATAAATGTATTATATCTGGGTAAGAATGTAATTTATTTTTATAAGGTCAGAAGTTTATTTGTTTACTTTCAGTAAATTAATAATTTTTTAAAAATAATCTTTTGTTTTCGACTTTTAAATATGCTCGCGCTCCCCTCACAGGGTTATCACGCCCCCTAGGAGGGCGTGCCCCACAGTTTGAGAAACACTGATATAGAGGCTCGATGGTATTTAAAAATTGTTGAAAAACAGCATCAGTGAGATTACCACTGTTAGTTGTCGGAACATTTCGATTTGTGTTCATTTCGAGCTTGAGTTCATCATTCAAAAATTCTATTAACGGCTCAGCTTCTGGCTAACTGAAGTTTACGTTAAAATCACCACTCAAACTCAGGAAAGGTGAGTGTTTTAAAAGAGTAAAACCACCTTCTCCGGTATATGGTAAAAGTACAAAATACAGAAAATCTTTAATTTTTCGAACCGTTTAAATCGGAGAAATGTATATGACCACTGAAATTACTGCTTGTTCATTTTCAAATAAGCATTCGCGGCTGCACTATGTCCCCAATACCTTGACTAACAATACTTGTTCAAATTTAACGATAAATAATGTCCATATGATGAGTCACAACGTGTGAGTTGTTCTATTTGCGATAGATCGCAACACCATCAGCTCTGTGTCCCCGTCTTATAAATTGTACGCAGCAATTGAAGTAAGGTATCAAAACTCTTAAAAATATTATATTGACAGCGACCAGGAAGTAACCTTCATGTATGAAAAAAATACACACTAGAATATTTATTCGAATAATTCCATATAACTTACTCACATTTTTTTAAGAATGATGAACTTTGTCGGACGCTTGACAGTAAATATATATAATTTATACACATATAAGTATAACCTCAGACTTCATACACAACACTGTATAACTAGATAACTGCACAGCTGATGTATTCTCTCCTTCTCTATTTACCTTTCTCTTTCTCGTCACACACACTATGTTGGCCGACACTGCGACGTGGCACCAACTTCACGCAAAATGGTTTCGCACCATCTTACAGCCATCTCTCCACCACCACGCGTGCTCATTGGTGAAGTCAAATAGCACGCGCTTCTCCGGTTTCCTTTAACACATTTCCGTCCCTTTTCGCGAAATCACTCCCAAAAACCAGCAACCGAGAGAGAAGATGTTACACATCAAAAATGATTGGGTGCGTGATCCATTTAAGATAACGGATACATCTGTATATGAATTAACTTTGAAAGAAGAGGAGGAACTCATTTTATTCTGTAATAATCGAGATTTAGTTTCAAAATATTCGGAAGAGTCCATTAATTCTTTTTGTATTAAAATTAGAGTAAATTCTTCAGAAATAGCTAACAAACCCCTTTAAAATTAATTAGTCAAAAAAAATTTTTTCAATTTTCTTAGTGTTGCATATTATTTTATTTAACATTGGACATTATTATCATAAGCTATTTCACATAGTGTATTCTCTTAAAGAGATTTTATTGCAAGTGCACCATCAAATTTTGAAATTATTAAAAGTGTACTGCAACAACAAAATGTTGAGAATAACTGGTCTGAAGCAATCGCATGCTTGGACAAGAAGCTGAAAGTCTCCTACAGCATCCGAATTCGAGAAAGTATAAGCCGAGGTATATTATTGCGCAACATATCAAAATTTTTGCATTATTACAGAAGGTCGTTCGCACTTTATGGAAACGATTTTGATAGTTAATTTTAATCAATAAATGCCGTATTTTGTTTGGAGATTGGCTTCTATTTGATAGCCATGATTCTTGAGAAGTGCTCTTCATCGAATTTTCCATGAATATAAACTTTTTCTTAATTATGCCATGCAAACTTTACCCCATTCCTCTTGAACCGTTATCCAAAGTCCGCTCAGTGTTCCGTTGCCGTTTTCCTAAGGATCATGTTTTAATAAACCGAAAGCAAAAATAATCCATTGCAGGAGCGTAAGGATATTTTACAGGTATTTCATAAAGTAGGATACAGTTTATTGATGTTTCTGATTTTTTCTTTGCTTAGTAAATGTCAGTACATTTCGACGTGTGAAGAAAAGTTTTCTCCATACGAAGATCAACCTTATCAATGCTCTTTCCCTATAAGGCTGGAATTTCTTCTTCAAAAACTGGTTCTAAAATATTCCGCTGATAGCAGAGTGAATTAACTTGGGTTTTTTTTTTTTTTTTTTTCATTTTTAATTTTTCATTGAAACAAAATCCTACAACTGTGATGAATCCGTTTGGAAATTTTTCGGTACACTGACGAAGCCATTTTGTACTTTCGTTCCCTTATGTTGAAGCAATAGAATATATTGATATTTTTTTATTACAGTCACACACACTTAAATATACCCATCATCGAACGTTATTACAAATTTCAATTTTTCAGCAACTAGGAGTTTTTCGTATATTTTTTTACAATTTGTTTTTCGTTCAGCAATATGGTTAGGCACAGATAAACTTTATATTTAAACACCCTTTTTAACTTTAAACCTTTTTTTACCTATCTGATTTTTACCTAACCTGATTTTACCTACAGTATCGGAAGACGTTCCTAGTATCAATGTAAGTCACTGGATTTTTTTCTCTTTTTTTTAGGATTAGAGACCATTTTCTCTTTTTTGATATTTGCGGACAATCGAACAATCATAGGATGAAATTTTGGTGTCACGTTTTCATTTTTACTTTCAGTTAGACATATTTTACCTTTCCAATTTAATGCATTATAAATTCCTTTTTTTAAAAAAAATGCAGTAACCCATATTTTTTACACTGTTTTATAATTTGTTGATACGAATATTTCTACTTCGAAAGAGCAGTTACGTAACTTTCAAGCCATCTATCAAATTTAGAAGCTCTTTTCAAAACAAATCTTGTGACCGCGGTAGCCGCGGGGTATATGTATCGGATCGTGGCTTGCCTTGTCACGAGTTCGAACACAGTACCACAAAAGACCCGTCGTATAGGGCAGCGATGCATGTTAAATCTGTCGAGAGCTGAAACGTCCTCCCGTTGGTGTGGTAGTTAGGAGAAAGAGTGCCAGCTCAGGGGTCGTCCACGTCTCTTGACCATGGTTCAAAATTACGTGGTCTGTCGCCAAAAGCCCTCGTGTAGCTGAACAGTGCGACGTTAATATTCAATCAATCAAAACAAATCTCTCATTTTACATTCAAATCCAAAGAAAACATTAGCAAAACATTTTTTCTAAATATGAAAAAGTTTTATCTCAAAATGCAAATGAGAAAATGTACAAAATCGTTTCCAAAAATTACGAATGACTTTCTGAATTCCCAAGGTTGCAGTAAGATAACTCACAACCTGTCGCTTAAAATTTTCATCACTTCGATGTTGGACAAGGGGCTCATTCAAACCTTTTTGTCAGTCGAGTCACCCTCTACTACCCACGCATTTCATATTTGTGTCAATGTATTTTGTTTTCATTTCCCACGAGAACCGATTTCCGAATAGAGTAATCAAAAATATTCTACTCTTGACACATTATCAAACTCAGAAGCATGCTCAATTGACTTAATTTATTTTATGTGTGAAAGTAAAAACCTTTCACACAAAAAAAGGAAATAAACACAATTCCAGTACATTCAAAACTTAGTGTTATTTTATTGTGCAATGTTTGTAGTTGTTTTGCATCTGAGATGCAGTGCTTATAATTTGCTTATTATATTAGCGTTTAACTATAAAGTAAATTGTATGCTTTGACAGAGTTGCTTTTTGGAGGGCCTATAATGTATGTTGAGGTTTTAAAAACTGAGTAATATATTTTTTTCGTGTGAAACAAACATATATTGAAGTAAGGAAAATTTAAATAAATTTATAAGCCAATAATAAAGGTCCAAGAGGTTTAAGTCAGTGTTTCTAAAACTGTGGGGCGCGCCCCCCCTGGGGGGAGCGCGATAACCCTTCAAGGGGGGCGCAAGCATATCGAAAAAAAAAAGGTTAAAAAAATTAATTTACTGGAATGAAAAAAAACCAAATACTTTCTGATATAATGAAAAAATACAGATTTACATTGATATGATTTATATATATCATCTGGTGAAAAAAGGTCATCAAAAATAAAACATTCTACTTTGAACGCTCATTAGCTATCTTTGATCCTATAACTAAATAAAAAAAAATATTTTGTTTGCTTTGCTGTAATCCTACGATGAGAGATTTTTTTTATTACGTTTCTTCTTTTTAATCTAAAATATTACTTTTGCTGGCTTTCGAACTTATGGTAGGGTTACCTGCATCCCTTTTTTTTAGGGAAGTTGTAAATTATATAATTCTGTTGCGCTTTTTTTCACAATGAGAAAGAGTTTTATGATACATGGATAAGCATATTGAGCACTTTGAAGGATTAATTGGCCAAGATTTATTTTTATATGAGTATATTGAAACATATAATACAAAAATCGTTAATTCTGGGAAAACTGTTTATTTGTTACCAATGACCTTGACAGAGAATCCTCTAATATGAAAGTCTTAATGGAGCTAAAATGAATTGATAACATATCTCCTTTTTTGGGAGTGGCAAACGTTTTTTTAGAATCTTAAGGTACTTGTTTAGACCGAGTTCCCAGCACGACCACTATTTTTCAAAAATATTTTCTTGAACATGCTGCATTTTCCCCTATGAATAACTTAGTGGTTTTAATTGTGATGTTGTACGACTGATTATGGTTTATAAATGTAAATGAGCAGAATATAAAAAAAGAATTGGGCATCTGTGATCTCTCTGAAAGGAAATTGAAGCTGATCAAACAAGAGAAACACTTGCTGAAATAATGCATATTAATCATGTTAGCGAAAGTAAATTTGAGAAAAGCAATAAACTTGAAACGAAAGGAAAATTTTCAATAGCTACATTAAGAACTTTATCAAGAAAATATGAAGCCATAAGTGTACCGCAAAATGCACTTCACCCTGTCAAAAAGACACAAGCAAGAAAAAGTTCAACAGGATATTTGTCGATCATCAAAGGACATTAAATTACAATAACGTGAACAAAATGTAACAGTTTTGCTTGCAAATAACTTTCCTGTAATATTAGAAAAACGTGTCTGTGATTTGTGTCCTTTATGAAGGTCACGCACATTTGGAACAATTTAGTTCAGTTTTATTGGATATTTTCTCAAATTATGAAAGACAAATAGAAAAATCCTTGAAATAGGTAAGTATATTTTCTCTTAGTTAAATTATTCACTGAAATTGTGATTTTTATCTTGTATTTTCAAAAAAAAAGGAATTGGGGTGTATCACTCCCCGCGACTATTAACGTTAGTATCGAGTGCACATCTGATCCCGGGCTTTCTCGCTTTAAATATTAAAAAAATAACACAATTGTTATTCATTAGAATTTTATATTCTTTTTTTATTACTTAACTTTTATTCTAAATGCTAATTCTGCGAGGGTTAAAATTACAGTTCATTCAAAACCGTTTATAATATGAGTATTTATTTCAATAAATCATTTTACATTTTTGTATACATTGTCATGCACTTGGTTTTACTCTCCATACAATTAAGCGATTATATCAAGAATAATGTATTATCATTTTTTAAAAAAATAAACTCGTGTTAAGAGTGGGTACTTCAGCCAATATAAGAACAAGTTTAATAATTATCAGTGGCTTCCATGGGCTTGTCTTGCAGAGCAAAGTTTTTCAAAGGAAGGCTAAAAATTAGAAATTGACACTCAGAGTTACTTTTTGATATTTAGCTCAGATTTATATTTTGTCTTCAAAGTAGCCATTGCAGAAAATCCGGAATCAGAAAGGTATGATGTTAAAAATGGTAATAGTATACGAAATGCTTTTGTTTTCAGTGCAGAAAATTCAGCATCCACCTCTATCCAGAATTCAAAGAGTGATTTATTACAAAATTGCCCTTTAATTTCGTCACTGAATGTGAAATCTATGAAGATCTCTTTTTCGGCAGTTGAGAGCCCTTCTGAAGTATTTTGAAATGGATCCCTAACCCATTCGTAACTTGCTATCAATTTGCCCTCGTCTGTGTACTTGTTGATGTTTTATTATCGTCGAATGCTCGCTGTGATTTAAAAATATATCTATGATTTTGTTTTAATCCACTGCCGTAAATACTTAATACCGTGAATTACAATTAACGCGTGAATTATGAAATTTACTTCAAGAGAGATTCGGTAGCTAATCGATTCGGCCAAGACTGACTAGAATTGTACGAGGTACAACATTTTTACATGCTTTATGCAGACGTCTGTTAGGTTGCCTAGACTCACATGAACGTTCGCGAGAATGCCAGATGTAATGGATATGATAAAGAGCAACACATAGATTAGGCTATTTTTATATAATGACATTTGTACTTTTAGAAATGGATCTTGAAGGAAATAGATCTTTAATTAAATATTATTTCTCAATCTGTTTCAATTTAAAAATTAGAAAGAAAAATAACATAATTAACCTATTACTTAAAAGTATATATATATAATTTACTTAAAATATATATTACTTAAGAGTAACATATATAAAAAATTTAATACTTATCTTATTAATACTGAATTAAGAATAAGTTTAATAAGTATTAGCGACTTCCATGGGCTTGTCTTGCACAGCAAAGTTTTTTAGAAATTGACCCTCTGAGTTCTTTTTCTATATTTAGCTGATATCTTTATTTTGTCTTCTAAGCAGCCACCGCATTTTGCAATATGTTCCAATTTAAAAATTAGAGAAAAGAAAAATAACATCATAATTATCCTATTACTTAATTATTTTTTTTTTGCTTAAAAGTAACGTATACAAAATTTATTACTTATGTTATTAATTTGTACGGTTTATAATTAAGATCGTGTATTGTAGCTTTAGCGTCAAAGTGCATTATTATTGCATTCAGTAATTTATTTATGTATAAGGGGGCGTGATATGCGAAAATTTCATAAATCTATATATACAAAGAAAAAGCGTCTCCCTCTACTTATCGTGTATCTCCAGAACTATTAAGCCTACAGACTGAAAAATTCTTAGGCATGTTCCTTTCATGGATTTGGAATCTGCTAAAAAAATAATTTTTAGAACCCCAAAGGGCGTTGAGAGGGATTAAGTGGGGTTATAGATACTTACTTCCATTTCTAAACTATTAAACATGCATTCTTGAAATTTGGTTAGAAGATTCCTTTCAAGAAGTAGCGATGCACTTGTGACGAAGCCGATCTCTTCCCTCTATTTTCCAACGGATCCCTTTCCGACAGACGTTGCGAAAATTCCAGGCATTTCCCTAATTGCTGGGAAGGAATTTCGTAACTGGGTGGTCGAGTTTCGGAACTTTTTTCTCCAGCTAACCGGACTGTCAAAAAGAGGCGCCTTAACATTGTGTATTCATTTTCCCGCGATTCGGTGACGACGACGCGTCTGAGAACGTATAAATGTGCACCCAGCCTCGACGCCTCTTGGACTAGTGAAAAGGAAACGAGACCGATTTGGAGCGGCAGAAAGGTAAGAGATCAAGGGAGCCGAGACCGGAAGGCGGCAGAAAAACAAGAGAGATTGAGGCCGACAAAGAGATCAGAGGTGGATGACTAGGAGAAATAGAGATGATATAAAAAGGGCGAGAGAGTCCGGACGAAAAGGACTGTAAACCTAGTAATAGAAGAGGTTTCGGAAGATATTGAGAGGGATGCGGAAATCTCTTACCCGTTAAAACGGAGCACTACGTTCGATTACGAGGAGGTAATTAAAGATACCCATTTATTAGACAAGTTATCCACTGATCAGATTAAATAGTTAAAAACGTAATAATTAAAAATAGAGAAGTGTTTTCCTCGGACCCACAGGGACAACTCATTTAATGAAAATGGATATCGAGTTAATTTCAGAAAAACCCATTAAAACGAAACCATACCGTATGTCCCCTAGACAAATCAACATCTTAAAAGATGAAATAAAACGATTATTGGACTTGGGAGTGATCGAGATAGGTCGATCTGACTTTATGTCCACTCTCATTCTGGTTGAGAGTCCATATCGGGATCCAAGGCCATGTGTAGATTATCGCCGCCTAAATGGAGTAACGCGCATAGAGTTTTTCCCATTGCCGAACATACAAGAAATTGTGGATAGGGTTAGCGCCGCACCATATGTGATGGTAATGGATTCATCAAAAGGTTATTTTCAAATTCCCCTCACACCGAGAGCTCAAAGGTACGCGGCTTTTGTCACGCCTTGCGGTACTTATATCCCGAAAAAAATGATGTTCGGTTTAGTATGCGCTCCTTTTTACTTCTGCAAACTAATGGCACAGGTTTTGGAAGGATTAAGAGTCGTTTGCTCTCCCCTACATCGATGAGATAGCCATCTTTTCCCAAAATTGGAAAGACCATGTGATGCATATTGACCTTGTGCTAGGAGACTAAAAACGGCCGGTTTAAAAGTAAAACCTTCGAAATGCAGATTCGCGCAGGAGGAGGTGTTATTCCTCGGTCATACCGTAGGTTCTGGGAGTAGATCCCCTAGTGATATGAAGATAAAGGCTATAAAAGATTTCCCTCCTCCCACTACTAAGACCCAAGTGATATCTTTTTTAGGAATCGTAGGATACTACGCTCATTACATCCGGAACTATAGCGAGATAGCGTCACCCTTGACCGACGCCCTCAAGGGAAAAATTAAGAGAGAAAGCATTAAGTGGGATGAAAGATGCGAGAAGGCGTTCGCAGAATTGGATAAACTTATCACGAAACCTATTTTGTTTGCTCCGGATTTCTCGAAGGATTTTATTTTGCAGACGGACGCAAGTGATATAGGGGCTGGAGTAGTTTTGTCGCAGAAAATAAATGGTGAGGAACACCCTATTCTATACCTAAGTAAAAAAATTTCAAGGGGGGAAAGAAATTATAGCACGGTAGAAAGGGAGTTGGCTGCGATCATATTGGGCTTAAAGAGACTAAAACACTACTTAGATGGTCAGAGGTTTATTATAGAAACCGATCACAACCCCCTAAAATACCTAAACAAAATGGGGGGCAGCAATCCCAGACTGCAAAAATGGGCTTTAAGTCTACAACCGTTTAATTTTGAAATTCGACATAAACCAGGAAAACTTCATGGGAATGCCGACGGATTAAGTAGATTAGAATGATGCCTTTTCAGTTTTCTTCTTTTAAATTATTCTTTTTTCTGTGTGCGTGAATGTATGTTTGTGTTGTATGTGTAAAAATGATTAAGGTGTTTGTTATCAAATCTTTGAGCCTCTTGGTATGCAAAATAGAGATAGGATAAAAAGGAACAACTGGTAAAATCCTCGCGGAGAATTGACTTAGTGTTATTTTAGTTAAACCTGTGTGTATTTAAGTTAATTGTGTTCTGCCCGAGAATGGTCTCACTGAATCAGGACCACTCGCAGAGTTGCCAGTAGTGTGATGTAACTTCCTAGTGTCCCATGAAATGGACACTTGAAGGGGGAGGCAGTTGTAACGAAACCGATCTCTTCCCCCTATTTTCTAACGTATCCCTTGCCCCTTGCCGACAGACGTTGCGAAAATTTCAGGCATTTCCCTAATTGCTGGGAAGGAATTTCGTAACTGGGTGGTCGAGTTTCGGAACCATTTTTCCCAGCTGACCGGACTGTCAAAAAGAGGCGCCTTAACATTGTGTATTCATTTTCCCGCGATTCGGTGACGACGCCGCGTCTGAGAACGTACAAATGTGCACCCAGACTCGGCGCCTCTTGGACTAGTGAACAGGAAACGAGACCGATTTGGTGCGGAAAAAGGGTAAGAGATCAAGGGAGCCGAGACCAGAAGGCGGCAGAAGAACAAGAGGGATTGAGGCCGACAAAAGATCAGAGGTGGATGACTAGGAGAAATAGAGATGATATAAAAAGGGCGAGAGAGTCCAGACGAAAAGGACTGGATTTTTGAAGGGAGCCGTTTTGACGTCCCTTGAGCGATAGGAAAAGCGATAACGAGCCCGCGAAGTACAGCGGTCTCCTGGCTTGGAAGATCAGGGAACGGGAGAGAGTGCGAAAGAGACTCGAAATCTTTACGGACCCTTTTTGCTATTGAATTGTAAAGAATATACCATTTTATTTTATTTTTTTGATGATTTTCATTCTGAAATAAATAGTTATCCAAGAGCTTTGGGAAATCATTACACACTACAAAATAGATTTTGTAAAAATAGAGCCCCCAAGAGTCGTTATGAGGCTTTAGGGGCATTATGATAATTACTTCCGATTTTATACGCACGGAGTTAAAATTTGGAAAGAAGATTCCTTTCATGGAGTAGAGATCCGCTACAAAATAATTTTTACGAAAATCGACCTCCAAGCTGCATTACGGAGTATTAAGTGGAGTTAAAGATAATTACAGTCGAACCTCAATATTATGAACCTCTATATTGCTAATTTTTCCGTTTAGCGAACTTTTTTCTGGAAACAAGAACATTTCACGATTTTATTCGTAAAATAACCTCCCAATAGCGAAGTGCATTTTGAATATAACAAACTTTTTTCTTGTGATTCAGTTTTTCGTCTCCCTTTCTTTAAAGTGTTTCTGGGTATTTCAAGTCGTTCTTTCTTTTAGCGCACTTTATAGTGGTCATAAATCTTGAACTGGTTTTATGATGTCCCTAACTCACTAACGGTGGTATTCTCAATCGCGAGTTAACCTCGGGTTATCCCCGAACCGGAGGTAACTCGCAGATTGGCGAAACATCATTATTCTCAATTGCGAATCGCGCCCCAAATCCACGGATTATTCATCCAAAGGTAACCCGCCGATTTCGGAGGGTAACTCGCGGATTTCGATCACGCGAATCTGTTTGTAAGCAAAGCTGGACGTAGCAAGGAATATGTCACGTGATTATCAGTGTCCAATCTCAACGACTGTAACATCTTTCCCACGCATAACTCACGGATTCAGTAATCGTCAGTTCGAGAATAAGAAAGGAGAATTATCCGCGAGTTATCGGCGAGCGAGGGTTACCCAATCCGTGAGTTTTCTTTTCAATAACTCGCGATTGAGAATACCACCGTAAGAGCAATAGAATTCTTGTCGTTTCATCCAAGAAGAGCAACCTTTAACCCACATTCTTCAGCTCAATAGAAACATCTTCAATATCACCTTTCATCCTCAGTAAAATTGTCTTGTATCTTCGTGTCCTTGTAAACTTTCATTTGTAATGTGATCAGTTGTACTGGTAACTTCATTTCTTGCAGCTCCAAAATGTCAAAACGTAAGTGTTTGAGCATCAAACAAAACAATTTAATTCTTCAGAAAGTGAATAAAGGCGTCGACAAAAAAGAATATTTATTCAAAATTTAGAGTTCCTCCAAACAGTTTACCAGCTATTTAAAAAATCGAGAGATTACAAATATATGATTCTTCTAATTCTTGTTCAAAACGTTTAAGAATATGTCTGTGAAATGTCAATGTGGCAGTTTAGAAGTGGATACACACAATGCAAGATAAAAATGTTCGTTCTCTAGACCTTTCGTAATAGAGAAAGTTCTTATATAACGATGCTTCTGCACTCTTCTCGATTGGATGGGGGCTAGTTTGACTTCTAGTGCCAACATCTGAAACACTGTTTACATGACGACAACTAACCCCTCTTTTATTGCCCTCCCCATCATTCAAGTTTGCGAAGGTTGTTACTGGATCACTTAATCTTATCGGGTTCTAATACTCACGTAAAGATAGCTGTGAAAAATCTTTAATTTGCTCAGCGTCGGTTTTGCTCTTAGGCACGTTCGGCACTTGCCAAGGCGCAAAAGATTTAGGGTCGCAAAAAGAGAAAAAAAATTAAATTACAGCCACCGCCTAGTGAATCATGTTTGCATTGTGTTTGAGTATGTGTGTGCTCAGAGTTATGGAAAACATCTACTATGGAACAAAAACACTTAACAGTTTGATGTTGCTATGTACTCAAAATGACGTTAAAACGAAGGAAAATCTTTTTTAAAAGGGGGTTTATGCTGTAAAAGTTTTGGAACATCTGCTCTAGACAGAGAATAATACAAACACAAAAGAACTGAATAATCTAAACTTGAATGCATCATACATTTTCTATAATAATTTTTTTTATAAAAAATTCGGCTAAAATTTTTATCTAATAGCAATATTATTAGGTATTGCTATAATCTAATAATAATAATAAAAAACTTTAAAAAAAACTTGGTATTTATGAAAATTTTTCTTGAAATTTATCTCAAAATTTGTTGATACAATTAACAAATAAGATTGTTCAATTTATTTCAAGCAAATTTTTCATGCCATAAATTATAAAATATGGAGGAAATTGTTAAAATTCTTGATATGAATTAGACTAAAGGTTCTTATTAGATGTACTGGATCCTTCAAGAGATTAATATTTAAATACGTTTCGACATTGAATGACGAGAATTAATAACTAGAAAATAATATATGAAATAAATTAAAAGTAAAAAAAAAAAACTTTTTTAAAAACAAGCTTTTATTTAAATGCTCTAAAAAGAATAAAATAAACTTTTCTTTTAAAACTTTTTTACTATCAACTTATAAAGTTGTTACACAACTTGTGACATCTCTCGCGTTCTTCTAACATAACTCCTACGTTCTTTGACGGCCACGATTAATGGCAATCTTAGAGAAAGCTTAGTGTGGAACAGTTGGAAGTGAGTTTAGACGGCCTACTCAGGAAGCACGGAGACGCCCACCCTCGCTAATATTTACAGGGAGTAACTATTGCATACGAGCTCATCAGTCTACCTGAAAATATCAGAATCGTTGAGTCTTCAACCAAGGTAGGAGGATTATATTCTGAACTCTAGTAAATTATTGAATTGAGATTAGGAGGATCTATAGTTATATTGAAAAATGATCTAATTGCACGTCGAAATTAAATCGGCATACTTTGGTTTATTCTCACTTAATATAAGTTTGTTGTTTTACAAAAAGTAATTTAAGTTAAATTCTTAAAAAAAAGTATATAAAGGGTTATAAAAATGTTTCATATACCCTTTAAATCCCACACCTCTAACCCCCGGAACCCCCAAGACATAGCTATCGACAGATGGTTATGTCACAATAACCCGAAAAATTATAATTCTGGGTTGGGTAATGCGGGAGAATTTGGTTTTTTTACCTGAAATGTTTTTTTCGGGTCTGAGAATGTCACAGAATTTCTTGAGGCTGTAGATAATCAAATACGTTCTTGAAATACCAATTCTGTCTGTGCTTTTTTGAAAAGTCATCTCGGGGAAGGGCTCAAGTTGGTACTCAATATTTGGATCGGTGCTAGTGAAAAGATCAGCAACTTTCCGCGCAAAAGGGCGAATTAGCAGCTTTTCCAATAAAAAACAAAAAAAAAAATTGGGGGCTAGGTTTTGGGTCCAGCAGGGGAAATCGGGAAACCCAAACAGACTTTGTTTGATTTGCAAAAAATACAAAAGGTTTAGACTAAGGATGTCGCAGGCGGAATTGGTTGATAAATTTTATTGCTCGAACCACAAGTCCATGACTATGGGTTTTAAACCGGAGGTACAACTTTTGGAAATATTGGCTAAATTTGAAGAGGGTATTCTTACAAATTAAAAGGGGGTTCGCAGAATAGTGATAATGTGGAAAGCGGGGTAAAAACCGGCATAGGATCCCTAATTTTGATCTTCGAGAAACTGGAGAAATTCTGAGGTTGGGCGTAGACCAAATAATGGCAAAATGTTTTTTTAGAGGTACGTATGAGAATACCCGTCAAATAATTGGTCGAGAGGAGGAATAGATTTCAGAATGATGATCAGAATTAAACGAAAGGGGATACCAATTTCGAAATGATCAAAATATAATTTTTTAAAAGGGGGACCGTAGAAATAGGGGTTCAGTGAAAATTTCAGTCGAGGCGATGGATGCAAAGGGACGATTGAATGTTGTAAAAATTTAAAAAAGTTCATCCTCAAAAGGAATCGGCGGGGATATACCAATTAAGCTTTCTCCGATATGTATATCACCCGTAGAGCTTCCCCACGTTCTATTTTTTTAAAATAACACATTTTTAACGCGCTATGGGACACCGGGCAGAAAAATTGTTTATATCGGAAGAAGTATATAAAAATATTTTTATAAACAATTAAAAAAAATCATTTGGCAGGTGATCCCCGCACAGGGGAGCGGAATCCCAAAATATAGGTTGGAAAATTGAATATTCGCATCAGGCAATCGAAAAAACCTTGGTTGTTTCATTTGTTGACGGTTTTGGGAAATCCCCATGTAATCTTGGGTGTTGATTTTATAATGGTCAAAGTTATTTTAGTTTTTTGATCGAAAACTTTGGGAATTCAAGATTCGCTGGTTGAAGATAAAAAATAGATGAAGGGAATTTGCACGTTGATGGATCAAAAGGGAAGTTAAATATTGTGGCTAATGTTTTTCAAAACCCTATGGAAAGTATAATGGGAAAAAAAGTTAATTGTGCTATAATCAGAGATTTAGTACTTACTTCCGGGAACAGTTAATAACAGAAAAAAAGCATGACCCAGTTAAGTCTATCTATAGATATTTAAAAAACCCGGAAGATAACTCTGTTAATGCGACGATATGTGAGAATTGGCCCCCCGATTTCCCGTCTAATTGAAGGCTTGTTATTTTATGCGGGAAACAAGCAATGTCGTTAGGTGAAATACGTGTATACATTCCAAAATCTTTTGAAACAGGATCCTACCAAAATTTTTGACAAAAAATTCAGGCATTGGGGAGATTTAAAACTTATCATAAAATTCGGGACGTTTTTTATTTCCGTATATGAAAATTTTTTGATCAATATGTCTCTACATCCATATGGAAGTTAATAACTATAAAAACGCGTTACTAGCGGTCGATTAAATCCGATTGTATAAAAATCCCAAAAAGAATATTACGTTAGATTTGTTAGGGCCCGTATCCTATATCGAGAATAGAGGTAATCGATATATTTTTGTAATTACCCATCATTTCAGCAAATGGGCTGAAATTATACCTCTCAAAAGGGGTCGTATAATAGCGGATATTTTTTTTTTATAATTTTTTTTGGGTTTTTGGGTCTCCAATAAAATTAATAAGTGATAACGGTCCCCAATTTATATCCGAAAATTTTTAACATTTAAGTGAAAAATTAGGCATAAGGCTTGAAAACTGTTGTATATAGGCCACAAGCAAATAGGACTGAACGGTTAATCGAATATAGTGCAAATGATTCAAAATGTTAATGATCAACACGATCGGGACCAATTCACGTGAGTTTGTTTACGCTATTCTGGCAGTGAAAGAAACAGGGAAAAACCCCCGCGGAATTATTTTTTGGGTCGAAAAATTTATTACCCCATTTCAAAAATTTGTAAACATTTAAGGGGGTCGGTTAAGTAGAAATGGAAAAAATCTTTAATGAAGCTAGACTTAAAAATAAAAAAAATTTTTATAAAAAAAAATCAAAAAAATAAAGATTTTTTATTAAAAAAATTTTGGTTTTTGCCTAAAAAAATCTGTTCCAAATTTAAACAAAAAATTTTAAGGTCCTATAGAGTATTAGAAGTAAAAAAATAATAATATTGTAATATGGAAGTCAGGAAAAATATTAACTGTTATTGTTGATCAAATAAAAATATATCGTCATAGGAAAAATTTACGAGGTCGAGTTAGTAACAGGTCACCCAGATGTATTAGTTCCCTCAGGAAACTGTTCAAAATGTACTAAAAAATCAAATGGGTCCAAAAATGGGGAAAAAAAAGATCTGCGGTGAAACGTGAGTTAGAGGAAAAAGGGATAAATCTCCCGTCAAAACAATCTAATAAAAACACGGATGGGCCAATAACGCAGTCCCTTTTCAGATCCTTCCCAGCTCTTTTAAATGAAAGAAGAAATAAAAGAACGGCTAGATAAAGGAAATTAAAGGGCTATGGATCGGGGGGCGTGGACCACAAAAAAGTGGCAGAGAAATGGACCCAAAAAAACAAAAGACCCTTTATCAGTACTATTTATATAAGTAGGAAGAAGAACAAGACGGAGACAACTGGGTTCAAGATGGACCGAATACAACCTGCGTCCACGCCAAAGAAACGATCGGGTCCCGGGCCGGCCAAAAAGGAAAACAACAAGCAAGGAAAAGCCGACAAGGAGACTACAAACCCCACAGCAGGCAACATAAAAAAATTCCGTCGAAGGAATGAGAAAGGAAAGAACGTGGTAGCACCTCGTCATTACAAGTCATGTTTGGGGCTAAAATAAAAAAAGGTTGTATTGTTTCATTTTTTTTTGATCTTAACAAGTGGTGGAAAATTTTGCAAGATGGAAGTCTGGGGGGTGTTTAAAAGTTATAATCAAGCAAAAAATTGACACTACAATGAGTGTATATTTTTTTGAAATTTTGACTTGTAAAATTTTTCTCTTTGATTTGGGGAAAACAACTTAAATTTTATTTGTTTCTTCGATGTATGACTTTGAGATCGACAATTCCGGGTTTTTTGTTTTTTATAATGGTTTATTAAAAATGTTTGTAATTGTATAATATGATGCATAAAAATTTTGTATTTTCCGTATTAAATGTCTGGTTCAGGGAAACCCGGGGAGTAAAGGGCCCAATAAAATTAACAGCGCAGCCCGGCTCATTGGGGGTTTTAGGAACCAGATGCGGGATGGGAAAAGAAAATTTTTGTGATTTAAAAAGATATATCATGCATAAAATTGTAAACATTGGTATTATGTAAATATAGATTTGACAAAATAACAAAGTTTTTTTTTCAGGGTGACAGCCTGAAAGTAGTGTTCCATAGCTGATATGTAGCCCCAACTCGGGCATGGAGCCGTCTCCCACTCCCAAAAAAATATTTGTCCTGCCGAGTTTGGGGCTCTTGGGAAAAAAAGCCCTAGAAAATTTAAGTGTTTTAATATTTAATGCGTTAAATATGGGGTTAATACATATGTAAAAGTGAGAATATACCATTATTAAACAAAAAATTTTGTTGGCCCATTAATGGGAAAAATTTTTTTGTGTACCCGTCACAGTTTAAATTTAAAATTAAGTTGAATAATAAATTTAATTCTAAGATGAATAATGAAAAATTACGTTAAGTTAAATATTGGTTTTAGAAGTTAAAATGAGGATTCAAGGTAAAAAATTTAAAAAAACTTAAAAACGAGGAGATTCCCAAATAAAATTTAGGCAGAATTTATTAAAAGGGGTTGAATAAAAAAATCGTTTTTTTTGGAGGGTTGTGACATTTTCGCGTTCTTCTTCTAACATAACTCCACGTTCTTTGGCGACGATTAATGGGAATTTTGAAAACTTATTGGAAAGTTGGAAGTGAGTTTAGACGGCCTTTTTAGGAAGCAGGGGGCCCACCTCGCTAAATTTACAAGGGTAACTTGCACACGGCACATCACACCAAAGTATCAGAATCGTTGGGCTTCAACCCAAAGGGAGGAGGATTATATTCTGAACGCTAGTAAATTATTGAATTGAGATTAGGAACATGTTATATTGATAAAGGGTCTAATTGCCCTCGCAAAAAAATTCATACTTTGGTTTATTCTCACTTAATATAAGTTTGTTCGTTACATAAGTAATTTAAGTTAAATTCTTAATAAAAGTCATATTAAGAATTATAGAATGTTTCATCCTTCCGATAATCCCACACCTCTAACCTACGCGGAATCCCCAAGACATAGCTATCGACAGATGGTTATGTCACAAACTTATGATACAAAAGTTTGTTGCGAGATTTAAGTACTCGTGTTTACTTAGTTTGAAAATTTTAAAAATTAAAATCAATCAGATCAAGTTATAATATTTAATTTGCTTGTTTACCTACACAGGTAAATCTCACGACAAGCTTTTGTATCACAAATTGTGCAACAATTTTAGAAGTTGATAGCGAAAAAAGTTTTAAAAGAAAAGATTATTTTATTCTTTTCAGAGCATTTAAATAAAAGCTTGTTTTTAAAAAAAGTTTTTTTTTAACTTTTAATTTATTTTTTTACTTTTTAGTCATTGCTGGACAGATGTTTCTCAGTCTGTTAATCTTATTCAACGCATCATTGTTGCAAGGTCGTTTGCCCCTTAATTTTGAACACTCCAGTTAAGGGGTACTCAACCTTTTTTCCCGCCAGGCCACATATATATAATAGACATTTCACTCGGGCCGCAACAAGTGGATGATGGGAAGGAAGGATAAACACTGTTAGACCAAAACAACATTGGACAAAGCAAAATTAATTAAAATATTGAAGCTCAGGTTTTTTTTTTTGCTTTTACTATAATACTACATTAAAAACGAAAAACACATTTTTTTTTTTAAATCCGTAATTTTAAACCAAATTTTTTCAATTTTTGTGCAGAATTTGGATAATAATATTCTACAAACGAAAAAAATATTTTCGTACGATTATTTTTAAAAATGACGTAGTTTTTAAATGTTTTATAAAACTTTTAGTATTTTTTTGAAAAATCGTAAAAAAAACTTTAGACATTTTATTTTTTTAAATGACTGATTCTAAAAGAGGAAAAGCCTGAACTTTCTTAGTGCTGAATATCGATTCAATAACATGAAAAAAAATTCATTCGGAACGATTTAGAAATCATTTTCATGCAAACGCATCGATTTTGACTCATTTTAGAATAAATTGTAAAAAATAGAAAATATCATTATTATATAAAAAGAATTATACCGTATCGTGGCGAAATAAATGATCTTTCCGATTAGGTAATTATTTTTTTGTCTCAGTTTGATAGAAAGAATAAGATGGTTTTGAGAAAAAGTCGAAAAATCTTAACTTCTTTAAGCTCAATCCGATAAGCTTCTCGGCAGAATAAAAAGCTAACAGAGGTAAAAGGTTTTCAATTAATATCTTTTTAACTATTGCGAAATCAGAATGTAAATCGTAAATAACCATTGACATCAAACTAAACGGTAAACAAAATTTCAGTTCAATTGATTGAAAACATGAGCTTCAAAATTGAGTTGCAAGATTCCAACCGAAAATATTACTTTAATTAATATCTACAATATTAAAATTCGAAGGAGAACAAATGTATGCGACTAGGTGTATCTTCTCACGATCGCACGATGCAGAAAATCTCTGAAGGTACCAAAATATTGGGAATGTTCCAAGGAATTCGTTTTGACCATTTATGTTCCGAAAGTGCAAATAGTTAAAAAGATATTAATTAAAAAACCTCAAAACGCATAATTATTGCCTTTTTTTCCTCCACGCGGTGAAGTTCGAATTTTCCGACCTTCTTTCTTTCATCCCATACGTTTTTAAAACACGAGCTATTTTTTTAATGAGACTCGGACAAAAAATTAGTATAGAATCTGAAAAGAACATTTACTTTTAATTTTTTCTTACAAAATAATGAGTGGCCCTGTTTTCTACGATTTTTTTTTTCTAAAATATTGTCAAAATCGATACGTTTTTATGAAAATCATTTCATCATTCCGATTACATTTTGCTTTCACATTAATGAAATTATATTCAACCTAATAAAATTCATGCTTTTCTCTTTTAGAGATCGGTCATTTTAAAAAAAAAGTCAAAAAAATTTTTTTTACGATTTTCAAAAATGAAAAGAATTTATTGTAATACATAATAATTTCTTTTATTTACAGAAAATAATCTCATGGAACTTTTTCCGTGTGGCCAGAACGACAATACATCTGTATCTGCACAAAGATTGAGAAAAAAAACCTTAAACTCACACGCTTTTTAAAAAATTGAAGTTTTCATTTTTTTCTCTCGCGCTTTTTGCGAAATATTTAGCATTATTTTAATTACATTTTTGTTTAAAATTACCGTTGTTTACGCAATCGATATATGAAGTTTGAGGCATTGAATTTAAAATTAGCCCAATAATTTAAACTTTAACAAATAAAGCAATGAAATTGAATATTTCTTTTATTTCAACGGTCTTTTATTTCTTTTTTTCCGAAAATTTCGTGGATCGGTCGCTTAGAGCGCTGGATTAGTAAATATGTACCCGAATTCGAAACAACGCCTTTGCTTAGTTTTTTATGATTTCTTTAAAAAAATACTCAAAATTTTATTCGCGCATTTAATAACTTCCACAGCAATTTTGTAATTGGAAAGATAAATTATTTCGTCGCGATACAGTATAATTTTTTTTTTACAAAACAACCATACTTTACATATTTTATGACTTTTTAAAAATGATTCAATATCAATGCGTTTATATGAAAATGATTTTTAAAAAACTCATACTTTGATATTTTACGGTTAATGATTTAAAAAATAAAATGTCGGAAACTTTTCTTACGAATTTTTTTGTGTGCAATTATTCATTACTTTTGTGCTGCCACTAGATGAGAAACCATGTGTCAAACTGCTTAAGAACGGTGAATGTTCACCTTGAGTTCTGATCACTTGAGAAAGAAAAGGGGAAATTTCCATGACAATATGTTGTACATTTAAGAAAATGTTCGTGCAACGCCGAGGGGAAACAAACCTGTCTGAGCAAAAAACGAAAAATTTCGAAGCTTGGGGAATCTCAAGTTATACACTCATTAAAAGCCCGGTAACTTATCTGGAGCTAGAGGAGGAGAGGAGGTGGAAGTCATTTTGAAAAGAGTGATAGAAGTGCTAATTTTGTGAAGAAGGGAAAATTAATAAAAATTGGAGAAAACCGGTGCATCGCCGAACCGTACGGCTCGTCTTTTTTTAACTAAATAATAGCTGATATCTGAATATAAATGTAAATATAATGTGGAATAAATATATATAGTGGAACAAAATTTCAGCTCAATCAATTGAACATCAGCTTCAAAATTGAGGTTACAGATTCCACCGAACATTTTACACATTACCAAAGTTAAATAAAAAGCTTGTAAAATATAACATGCTTTTGTTACGTATACAGAGGTGGAAGTATTGTAAATATCTATTTGCACAAATCAAGGCAGTTTCAAAAATATTTTACACGAAAAAATAATAGTGGGCACGAGGTATCGATTCCGGTACCTCTCGCATGATATAAGCGAGTGCTCTACCAAATGCGAGCTAAGTTCCCGGTCGAAACCTGTGTTATTGTAAACATGCTCATCTTAACACCTGAACAAGATCGTTACAGTAAATAGGTCAATTAAAAGTGTTACCGGATAAACTAGAATCGAGTAAATAGATATCATAGAATGTTTCCAAGTAAATAGAAATAGCTTGATACATCTGCCTTTCTTAGTGTTACAGTAAAAATATAACATACTTTGTACGTATGCTTTGAGTGGAGTATTGTAAAATATCCGTTGTACGAATCAAGCAATTTCAAAAGCTTTTACCTAATCAAATAATAATTTGAGGGCGTGGTATCAATCCCAGACACTCTCACATGCTAATGACGCTCTAGCATCTATTCTACGCCCCCGGTGCACATCTTTGTTATCGTAAACATGCTCGTTTTAAGACCTGAACAAGATCGTTACAGTAACTAGGTCGATATCGGAAAATAAATCGTCAAAATATGCGGTGTCATCTAGAACTAAGCTTGTATACAAAATTTCCATTTCAAATCAGTTGAAGACATTAGCTTCAAAAATTGAAGGTTGAAAGATTCCTGAAACATTTACATTGCAAGGATTAAATAAAAGCTTGTAAAGAAACATCTTAACAAGTTTCCATAAAATGCCAGCAAAACTAATTTTAAAAATTTTATAATTCCATCTAGATTGTTAGATAAATTGGATTTTTGTACGACTTTTCATTATGTCAGGTTTAATTTCCTTTCTTGTGTGTGTGTTTGTATTAATCACACACACTATATTACTACGTCAAATGAGCATTACTTTTATACCCATTTAAGGTTCCTGAGTAAAAAAGAAAAAACAAAGTGAATGTTACATATGGCGAATATACCTAAAATTACAAAAGTTGCAGTTTGAAAGTATTGGGTCTGCATATACGGCTTTTACAATAGGGCAAGTTTTGAAAAGCATTTAAAAGATTTAACAAATGGTGCGAATTTTCTTTACAATGACGCGATACAATTACGTCAAAGCAAACTTCTTTTGCTAAAAGAAATAAACAAGGTATGGAGAAGCTTAACAAAGGAAATATCAAATTTAAAATAATGAATATTAAGAAATATATGTTTAATGTTTGAAAGTTCTATTTTAATGTGAATTTTTAAAAAAATGAAAAATTTGTTTCCTTTTTTTTTTGTTTTTTGAAAATTACTATCTATAAAAGATTATTAATTCCTTTGGAAATTATGTTTTTCAATAAATCTACATAGGTAAATTAATATTTGATAAAATGTTAACCTTTCCATATTTATTTTTCAGAATCATATCTCTTTGTAGTTAAGAGGCATTCATTGAATAAGGTTTATGAATTCTATTTTATAGTATATGCAATCGAATTACATACTCTATTATACTTATTGTATAATATACCCATTTTAAAATTAAAGTTCAAACATGTTTTGCCGTAATTTTAAAATGCTTCAAGAAAAGATTGATATATAGATTTTGTATTTCATATATTTTAAAGAGTGCACAGAGGTACAATATCAACCTGCGGTTTAAGGAAAAAGATATGGTTTAGTGTTAGTTTTTACAAGAATATATAACTGAATTAAGACTGTTCAAGTATATGAGAGGAATTTTGCTTCCGGTATTGTGAATATCGCATTAAAAACAAGTGGCTCTGTTTGTAGTGAGGATGATATATCGTTTAGATGACTCCCGCTTGAGATGGAGAACCATTGGCGGGTTTGAATTGCCGGTCTCAAGCGGAGGTGGCTCGAGGGATACAATTGGCTTGCTGAAAGGGTGGGCTCAAGGTTGCGGAATCAATTCTAAACAGTGGCACTGTCACCAGGAAGGTCGACGAACATCGACATCTTGCGGATCCTACTGAGCATTAAGTCCCATGACCAATAGGCGGAAAATGGCCCCCGTTTTCTGAACCTTTCTTGTCTGGAAAAAAAATTTCTGGCAAACGTCTACAGCGTCTTGGAATTGACCTTCACGCCTACCTTCCACTGTAGAAACGTCCGCGCCAGAGAAAAAACTGATACTGGGGAGCTAAAAACATCGTCGTAAACCCCCACAGAAATGGGGTCGTGTTCTTTTCATTGAAATTTGGGAAATGTACCAGGAAAACTGCCCCTGTGAGTCTTCATCGGGGAAAGGGGAGCTCACTGTCATCCCCCAACGAAAAAAATTTTAGTTTGGCGGCAAAGCCCTTTTGTGATGGCATGTTGGGTCGTAAACCGTCGCTTTTCATACGGTTTTTTAAACCAAAACCTTTTGTGGGGGTGAGTCCTGAAAACCTATGTGTTTTTTTATCGGGGTTAAAGGGGCAATTTTTATGGACGATTTTTAAGTCTCACAGAACCAATTGTTGATGAAATTCTAAAGTGGATTTTCCCGGGGGAGATTCCATGTCCTAGACTACAATTCTAATATTTTTGGTATAAACTAGTAAGATCCATTTCTCAATTAAATTTAAAACCCACCCCCCTTTTATGATCCCCAGAAAAAGTCCTGCTTTTTTTAAAAAATAGGCTTTATTCCAAATGCTTATTACACCCCATAAAAAAAATGGCAGCTTGTTGTGAGGCTTGTATACACAGTCCCCGTAATTAAACCCAAAAGGACTTTTCCCAAGTTAAAGCTTTTTTCTCTAAAATTCTACATCCCACTTTTCAATAAACCCCCTTTTAAAAAAAAATTTTTCTAATATTGTTTTGTTGCAATATTTTTTCACTTAATATGTCTTTGCCAATTTCGGGGAACACACTGATTAGTTCATCAGTTTTTAAAGTTTTTTTGTTTGACCTTTATTTTTGGAATCAGTGTATTTAAATTCATAATATAATTAAAAATATATTTATATAAATGTAGGCTTTTTTCTAACAAACAAGAGATAACGTCCAACAATCACATTCGAAAAACACATTAACAGTGGGAAAAACACAATAAAGGACATATGGTAACCGGGGAAAAAAAAATTATAAAATGGTTTCCTTGCGGCATTATAAACATTGCATATATATATTCTCACATATTTTGTGGCTGCTTTTGCGCCTTTTGTATTTTAAAGAATTTTTTTGGAAACCATATGTATTTTTTGGGTCTTTTTTAATTAACCCCAGGAAAATTAGCAAATTTTTCTTATAAATATTTTTATTAAATTAAATTTTTATATTTTTTATTATATATATATTATAGAAAATAAAATTTTCTTTGGAATTAGTTATGGGGCCTTAAGTAAAATTTTTTTAAAGATGAAAATATTGGGCCCAATAGTACAAATAACAAACTCCTGGCCTTGGAACCAAAAATTGCTGGTTTTTAAAAATTTTTTAGGGGGGGGCCAAACCCTTTTCACCTGTTTTTTCATCCACTGTCCCAGGGGGAAAAGGGAAAAATAAAAATTTTAAAGGAAAAATTTTTAAATATTACAAATAAAATCATAATTTTAAAAATATAACGTTTATAACCTACTAGTATTCCCCAGTTGTAGATTTAAAATTGATGCAATTAAGGGAAGACCACTTAGACTTAGATATATACATATATATAATATACGATACCAGTTTCATAACATCAAGTAAACTGCGATTTTTGAAATATTGTTTTAAACAATATAACAATATACAATAGCCCTGTATATTTCCAATTTTTTCTTGTAAATTAATTTGAAAGATTTGTAAATATCAATTCATCAAATCACTGCTGATATATTCAAGAGGTAACCGAAAAATACTAACTTTAATAATTAATAAAAATTCATTTGCTAAGAAAATTTTATAAATATTTTTGTTGGGAGTGGGGTGAAGATTTAAAACAAAAAGTGGAAGATAGTTTCCCATCTCACATTGTATATTTAGAGTTTTTTTTTTTTTTTAAAAATGTGAATAACCACTGATATTTATCTGATCGTTAGAAACAAGTGAGATTTTTGAACGAAATGCCGGAATTTTAAGTAAAGCTTTTTTCACGTATCCTCTAAACACCCTGACAAATTCTTATAAAGCTACATTTCTCGATCACAAACCACAAAATTAGTCGAAAATCACCATTCGTCAATTAGATGTAGGGTGCATCCTTCCACAAGAAGGTGGAGTTTTATGTTTACGTTCCCCTATTTCTAAATATGCAATATGCTGATACATTTAATTACTCGCAAGTAAATTAATCCAAAAATATGAAAGTATATGCATTTGAAAGAGCATAAAAAAGGAAGTTTTACCTTGTTTTACATTTTTTTTTCGATAATTGAAAATTTTTTTGTAATCATTTTAGTGCAGATGTGAATTTCCAGAATTTAATAGATATTTAAAAATGCTTACATATTTTTTTTAAAAAAATCGAATTAAAAAGATATATTACCTTTTTGCTCTTTCGAGTATATTTTATTCCATGTAATTAAAAGCAATACCCTAGATGTAAATAGAAAAAAAAAGAAACTCCAGTATTAACATTATGCTCGGAGTTTAGTGGTGGCGTGTCAACGGGAGGCTTTAAGGGCTTTGGAGATAAATATACTGTGATATGGTCGATCTTTGTCGACCATATCGTGGGGTTTCAGCGTAAGTTAGAGGTGTGGGATTCTCGAAATGATGAGACATTTTAGAATTCTTAATATGACTTTTATTAAGAGTTTAACTTAAATTACTTATATATCGAACACAACTTATATTAAGTGAGAATAAACCAAAACACGTAGCCGTAGTTAACACAGATCGCGCAATTGGATCACTTATCTATATAATTATATTATATCCACCTACTCTCACACAATCCAAATATATTCGCATTCAGAATATAATCTACCTTGAAATCTAGCAACGGTCCAATCCACTTCAGATATTTATGTAGGTCCGCGTACAATGGTATGTACCTTGAATGAATGGCAGATTTCGTGGTTCTTAGGTAGGTCGTCAATTCACTTCTACCTTTTCTGAACTGAACTTTCTTAAATTTCCCGCGTTTAAAAAATTTCTGTCCCAAAAGGGTTTTCTTTTTTGCATTATCCTTCGTTTCCTTTTGGTTTGGGTTGGAAAAATTTGCCATTAATCTGGCTGTCAAAAAACGAGGTTATGTTAAAAGGGCGTGAGCCGCCAAATACCCCCTTTTTGAATAATTAAGCTACAGCTTTTTTGGTAGGTATGTTCCATTCATATTAGATTTTTTAAGGGGGTTTTTAAAAACCCTAAAAAGGTTAGTGGTTAAAATTTTAAAAAGAACGTTATAGATAAAAAAAAATTCTGTTTTTGAACTGTTACAAGCATATAATTAAAATTTGATAAGAATGTTTCTTTTGTACTGAAGGGGCCCGCTTTAAAATTTTAAAAATTCGATTTTAAAGGGGGAGGGGTTGAATAAATGGGGAGTATTGATAACAAAAAATATATTTTCCATTTTTGAACTACAAAGCCTGAAAAAGGGAAAGTTGTTATGCAAGTTTCGTATGTTTAATTGAAATCTGTTAAGAATGCGTCGAACGGAAATCGATTCTCAAAGGAGGTTACGAGACTTGTTGATAAAAAAAATTCCATTTCTGAGCTATTACATTAAGACTTTCAATTTGGTAAGCATATTTATTTTGTTGAGTAGAGATCCATTAAAAATGGGTTTTGCGAAAATTCAATTTGAGGGACGGGGGTTACGGGAACGTAAGAGGTTTTCCTACTTCAGTTTTAGATATTATTGTCTAGAAGTCATGTCCTTTTTCACATAAATCAAGATTATATTAATGTTTTTATTATAATCATATGGTGAATGCTAGGACTTAGATATCAATAATTTATATACACTGATGAAATAAATTAAGATAAACTGCATATTTTATCGAATTGCATGAAAAGAACTGAACTGAATGAAAAACTACTACTTCTAGATAAAAATGTAAATCTTGTACAGCAAATACATATGCGCACACGTGTGTGTAGGCGGCGCCAGCAGAAAAACAGGTTTATAAGCGATTTAAGTTAAAACGTATTTTTGGTGATTTTTTTAAAAAAACGGTTCCCAAATTGTAACAACAAAAATGAGTAACCACCAACGCTTAGCTGATGGAATGAGGAGGCGAATTGAGGGTTGGATGAAGCGGGGAATGTCAGGTTCGTTTGGAGTTTTCCCCTTGCCCGCTTTTGTAACTTAGGGAAAACATTTCCCAGGATACTGGCCCATGAAAGCCTGGGCAAGGTCATTCAAGAGCCACGGGGCATAGTGGGCTGGTTTATGGCTTTATAGTCGTCATAATTATATATAATGGACAAAAATCATTGTAATTAATTTAAGGGGTATTCTTTTCTGTTTTTTACTAAGATTAATATTTCAACTTTTTATGTCTAGTTTAAATTTGGATCAAAAAAATGATTGCAAGGGGAACTTTTTTTAAGCAAGGATGAAAGGATATTAACAGAAGCACTAATTTTGGGGGGTATATACAAGAAAAAGTGTGGGAAGTTAAAAAAATTTAATTTAATGATTGTTAAAGATTAAACAAATGCAATCAAACATAACATTGCATACACAATAAAAAAAAGGGTGTTTAAAAAGGGCCCCTTTAAATTTTTTTTTTTTTAAAAATTTTTTTTTAAAAAATTTAAAAAAAAAAATGATACGAGATAAAATTTTTCACTTTATATATATTATATATTCATAAATTTTCAAAATTTAATTTTTTTTTAAAAAAAGAAATTTTTTAAAAATCTTCCCCTTTTTTTTTAAATTTTTTAAAATATATATATATATATACATATATATATATATATATATATTAATATAATTTTTAATAAAATTTTAAATTTTATTTTATAAACTTAAAAAATTTTAATGAAAATTGGAAATTTTTTCCCCCTTTTAAAAAAAAGAAGGAATTTTGAAATTTCAAATATAAAAAAAATGAATTTTAATTTTAAAGAATTTTGGGGGTAAAATATAAATTTTTTTTAAAATTTTGGGAAAAAAATTTTTGCAAGCAGGCGGCGCTCAAAAAACCCTGACTATATACTTTTTTTTTTGAAAAAACTTTTTGGGTTTAAAACCCCCTTTTTAATTTTTTTTGACAAAATAAATTTTTTTAAAAAAAAATTTTTAAAGGGGTTTTATTTCTTTTATTTAAGGGTTTTTTTCTTTAATCACATTTGGGAAAAAATTTTTTTTAAAATTGTTTTTTGGTTTGTTTAAATAAAAAATTTTTTTACATAATATTTACAAATTTTTAAAAAAGTTTTTTGGGTTAAGAATTTAAAAACTTTTTGAATTAAATTTATTTTTAATTAAAAAAAAATTTAAAACACTGATTTTTGGGGTTTTAATAAAACCCCATAGGGGTTCAATGAAAAATTTTTTTTTCCATTCAAGGAATGGCAACACCGGCAAATTTTTTCCCCCCCAACCCAAAATTGGAAGGGTTCCCTTTTAGGAAACTTTTCCCCCTTCAATTATTCCCGGAAAAAATTTTTAATTTTTGGGGAAGGGGAAAAGTTTTGTGAAATTTTTTTGGACGGGTTTTAATTCAAAGATTTTTTTTTCCCCCGAATAAATAGTTTATGTCAAAATTTAAGTGTTTTATGTTTTGTGACCATTTATTTTAATGTGAACGTTGTATATAATTAATTTTACAGGGGAATATCTTTAATTAATTTATCAGCTCTAACAGATTAAATTTCCCAAGTGGGTATTTTTGTTTATGTATATCCAATTTTCAAAGTAGTGATCCAAAAATTTTCATAAAAACTGCAGTAAATCATTTATGCGGTATATAAAGTATTAACGTGCATCACTCCTACACATGGCGGGCCTTACAAAGCTCTAATAAAGCTCGAGCCAAGAAAGTAGCTAACATTTCCAATGACTCTATCGTTAACATTTCGCTATGTTTTCATTGAATTGCCATTATAATTTAAACGGCGTTGCTTGCAATATACAATTTTAACATAAAATAAATTCAACATTTAGTAATATTAATGTATTCACTTTCAGATATAAATTATTTACACTATTTAAGCGTTCATTTACAGAAAATTTCAACAATGTGTTACTTTTTGATCAGCGAGATCATCTTAGGAGGTATTTTCAAAATGGACCCTCAAAAAGTGTTACGGGGAGTTATAAAAAAAAATAAAAAATCTTTTACTGCTATTAGATCTACATACTTAAAATTTAACGAAGATATTTTTTTTCTTTCTTTTTTTTCGCTGAGATATTAAAAGTTTTTTTGTTTAATTTGCAATTCACGAAAAATTAAATCATTAAAACTTCTTTATCCTTCAATCTTGTTGTTTAATTTTTCAGTTCCCCCTTTGTGAAGAACGGGTTCCATAGTATTTGTATATATATATTTTTAGAATTCCAAAACCTTAATTCCATATTTTAATTTTTTAAAGAAAGGGTTTCAATTTACTAAAAAAATGTTACTAATTTTTTCTTTTTACATATCACACATAAAAAAAAAGGGGTGATTGGTAAAAATTGGGAAGAAGTAGTTTTTTGAATGCGAAAAACCTGAGGAAAACCATTTTAAATAATTTAAAAAAAAATAATTATAATTTAAAAAAACAAAAAAATACCCTTAATATTAGCTATTTTTTTTTTTAAAAAAATAATGAAACATAAAAAAATCACCCCCCGGGCTTATTTCAGCCACGCATCATTCGACCTGGATAAGAACTTTTCATTTCTATGACACCTCATTCATTTTTCCCCTACATACGCAAGTACAATTTTTTCTAAATTTTAATTGAGCGCCCTCATATGTATTCAAGTCCGCGTTGTAGTCCTAACTAAACCCAAAACAACATTAATTTTAAGCTAGTATTTTGCTCTTCTTTCCACACATTGGATAAGGCACGCCGAGTAGTATCATCGGACAACGCAGGAGTAGCAGGAAGTAGCATAAATGGGTAAAAATTAAAGTAAATCATCATTTTATTTTTCCCGAAAAAATTAATTCTTGATGAAAGTATTTCATAATAGAAGTATTTTATTTAATCCAGCAGAAGTTATGACTAAGCGAATGATTTAGTTGAATATGAATGATTTGTGAACATAACGCTTTCTTTTATTTCGCAATAGTGGAAACTATTTAAATGCATGTGTTTTGTTTTGTTCTTTTTTAGTTTTTTACTAAAGTCTCAAATACAATACAGCTGGCAATGGGGTTTTTTTTTTTCCCATTTTGGGACGAGTCTATTCTCAATAGGAGAAATCGGTTTCTACGCCTATTTTGAACATAGCGTTGGGTACAGGAAATCTTTAGGGGGGATTTACGGAAGAACCCTATATCACTAATGGACATTCAAAGGGTAGTAGTAAGGGAATATTTTAAAAATAAGGGGAAAAGGAAAAAAAATTGTATTTGAGAACAAGGTTTCTATTAGTTTTAAAGGGCTTAAATATATGTTTCATGTTTTTTAAATTTTGATTTTTTAGGATGATTATATTAAATTTAATGTTTATGTGGTTTGAAATAGTAATAGTTCTATTGATTTTGAAAAAAAAATTTTTTAATATTTCATGCATTTTGGAATGATGTTTTTCATTATCATAAAAATATACAGAAAAATTTTTTGTTTTTTCATCCCAATATATATAAATAAATACTTTTATGGTTTTCCAAAGTTTCTAAAAAGAAAAAAGGTTTTAAAAGTAAAAAAAAAGTGCTTCATCACAAAGTTAGCTAAAGCTTCAAAATTGCAAAAACTAAATAAATTACCATTTGTAAAGTTAATAGCATAAAACTCGATATATTTTTTTTTTTTAAACATTGTAATTAGTGTTATTTAAAATTTTTTTTTTCTTGTATTTTATTTTAAAAGAAAATATTTCCCAAAAATACTTCAATATAATGTACAATGTTTGCAATCCCCCTAATTTTCAACAACCCTAGTTAGTAAAAAAAAAGTTGAGAAAACATTCATTTTCCCTTATAAATGAAATAAAAAAAAAGAATAATGCTGAGAGTAGTTTGCAAAATTCAATGGAGATGTATTCCTGCAAAAAATTTGCTTTTGGGGAAATTATATTTTTGGGTGAGTGGGAAATTAGAGTAGGTGCTTTTTTTTTTTCTTTTTTTGGAAGGTTTATTTATGATTAAAATTAGTTTTTTTTATATACATTTTTTATAATTAAGATGGTTTTTTTTTAAAACTTTTTTTTAAAATTTTTTAAGGGGGGAAAATTATTACCTACAAAGAATCAATTTAAAAAGACAAGTTTTTTCCCCCAAAAAAGTAATTAGTATATAAAGGTTATCATTTTTAAATTTGGGAGTTGCAGATATAACTTCCTTCAATACAAAATTTCTAAAATGTTTATTAAAGATGTAAAAGTAAAAACATTTTCTGTTGGAAAAGGTTACATAAGATTCTAATTATTTTAAAATTTTAAAAATTATATTTGAAATTTTTTTTTCCCCCTTTAAAGTTGAAGCTATAATATTTTAAATTCTGTTTTTTAAGTTAAATTTTTAAAACATTTTTTTTATAAAAAATTTTTTTGAACAGCTTTTTAAAAATTAAGAAGATTAAGCCCTTTGAAAAAAGTTTTTGGAATTTCATGAGATGAATTATTTGTCTTCAAATAAATAAAAATTAAGGATATTAAATTTTGGAGACTTTTTCTTCCCAAAGTTAAAGGGTAACCCGTTGTATCAAAAGTAATATTTTAAGTTAAAATTTTAGCCCTTTTCAATTTCATTCAGTGCAAATTTTTTAAAAAATATTTCTCCTGATGGAAATTTAATATAACTAGTATGTACTAATATCTGACGTAATAAAATATTTAAAAAAAGAATGAAAATAATATTTGATTTATTAATAATTTTGAATTGGTTTTACAAAAAGAGGTATTTAAAAAAAATCAAATTATAATTTTGATTAAAAAATTTGGCAACCTGTGATTTCATACCTGAAAATATATTTTGATATAGAGCATGGTTAAACTTTTAACTCAAAAAACCATAGAACTTGAAGGTGTTTTATGGAACCCGAAAAAACTAGAAAGTGTTTTTTGGAACCCTTTTCCAAAACATACTTGAAAATATACCCCAAAATAATATTTGTAAATAAAACATGTTATAAGTAAATTTTAAAGCAATTAAAATAATTTGAATTTTTTAAAAAAGTCTAATCTAATTTTTTATTTTTATATTAATAAACTAATTTGATTCGGTTTTATACCCATGCATTTATTTAGAAACTAAACTAGCGTTTTTTTTCACAAACTTTAAAGTTTAGGTCTTTGGTTTAAATGCAATCACTTTAAAACTTGTATTCTGAATTTTTTGTTTTGAAAACCACCGTTGGAAATATATTTCCCCAAACAAAATGTTCGAATGGCATTAAAATTTTTTGCTGTGTGATAAATCCTGTGTATTTTGCAACGTAAAAATTTTAAAAGCTGTTAATTTAACCCCTAATTTCCTTTTCCTATTATAGTGGCATGGTAGTTTTGGTCAAAGGGATTGGGTCGTTGGCATGTCTGAATTTGACCCAAATACCACAAAAACCCGCCCTCGGGGGGATGGTGCACATTTAAAACCGTGAGCAAAAAAACCTATTTTGGGGGGGTTGGGAGGGGAACCCGGGTCAACCTGCCCTTTACCATGGTTCAAAAAACGAGGACGTCCCAAAACCCCCCGTAGCTGAACGTGCAACGTTAATATTCACTCCCCGTTATTAGATTTGTTTTCCCCAAATGTAAAAGGTGATTTTTTAAACATTTTGTTTTTAATTGAGTATAAAAATTTTCTCAGAACCTGAGATAGTATAAACAATAGAATATTCACAATCTAGTAGGAAGTATATATATAAATATTAAACACACATTTTAATATTCTTTATTACATTATAATAAAATTTAAAAAGTGTTGCAAAATAAAGTTATAAATAAATAAAATTTTCAGTATTAATGAATGGGGTAGCTTTTGATACTTGTAACTGTACAAAATTCATAAAAACATAAATATTTGCATACATATTTATTTTTCTCGATATTTTTATTGACTTTGGAACCCCATTTTCTTGGAATACAGCTTGGACGACTGATATAGGTAAAAAAATCTCTCACTCCTGATTTCTAATATTCTGGTTTTTTTAAAGTATTATAGAATGTAATAAATCAAATTTCTTAATAACCGTTCACATTCAATTTTGTGTTTATTATTTAAAGTTATGATTATACTTGAAAAATTTTCATAAATAACTCATATAAAATTATTCCCAAAGTAATTTTCTATTTTTTGTAATGTAATTTAGTCTAAAAAAATTTCATGTACAAAAAAATTTTTTTTTTTAAAAAAAAATTTCAACATATATAAAATTTTTTTATTAAATCCACAATATTAGGACAAAATTAAAAAATATTTTAAAAACTTTTAAAAAAAAACTTGATGCCTTTTTTCCTTGAAAAATTATAAATACATTTAGCCAATAAAAAAAATCAGCTATATCTAATCAAAAAAAATTTAAAAATACAAATACATTGGGTACTCTGAAAAAAAAAGGGGTATGTATATAATCCATATTTTGTTTGGTTTGAAATTTCCAAAAAGTAACGTAACAATAAATATTTTCACAAAATTCTTACATTCAAATTTTTATCAATTTCAAAAAAAAAACATTCAGTTATTCATATATAATTCAATTTGGTATAAAATTTCGATAACAGTTTTGGGTTCTATCGCTAGTTTTCCAAAAAAAACTTTTTTAAAATGATACTATCTTGTAAATTGTAAAAAAATATATTTTCTCATTTGAAAGTTCTAAACCAATATTTAATACATTTAGTGTATTACTTATTTTTTTTACATATAATATAAATACAATAAAAAGTATTTTTTTTCCCTTTTCCTTTTATTCCAAATTAAAATTTTAAAGGTAGGTTTTTAACTTAAGGTGAAATAGAAAAGGGGGCCGGTAAAAGCCAAAAAAGAACAAAAAGGTGAAATAAAAGAGCCAAAAGGTAAAAAAAAGGAAGGCTAGGATGGGAAATCCAAAAACCACGGAATCTGGGGGGCCCATAGAGGAAAAAACAGGGAAAGACGAAAATCCAAGAGGGAGAAAAGGAAGAAAAAAATGGGCAGGGAAGGGGAAAGGGGTGGCGAGGTTTTCATACCATCTTGATTTTTCTTCTTTTTTAAAAGGTCCCATGAAGGGGGTTAAATAAAACAAGGAAAAATTTGATGTAAATTTTTTTCCAATTGAACCGGCCCCTCCCAAAAAAAACCCGAGTTTACACTGGTGTCAGGAAAACGATGCCGGGGGTTTTTTAAAATTAAATGAAAAAAACAAAAGATGGTTTCGTCAAAAATTTGCCAGGTAGTGGCATTCGGGGGGAAAAATTTTAAAAAAAAAAATAAAAACCGCATTATTTTGTTTTAAATAATTTTTTGGGGGCGTTTTTTGAAAAAAAATTTTCATTGGGTTTTGTTATATCCAGTTGGTTAAGGAATAAAAATGGTGTTTTCTTATTTTCGATAATGGAACCCTTTAAAAAACCGAAAAATCATAGGTTCAGTGGAAAAAATTTGTCATTCTAGTTTAAGTTAAAAATTTTTAAAATTTGGGTAAAAGTCTTTTATATTAATTTGTTTTTTTTAAAAAAAAAATGGGAAAAGAAAAACGAAATTGGAAAAGAAAATTTCATTTTTATGCTAATATTTTATTTTTGGATTTTTGTTTTGTGAAAAAAGAAAATTTTGTATTTTTTTATGGAAAAAAAAGGGGTTTTTTAAAATTTTAAAATTGTTATTTAGAGTTCTAGTGTTAAATTTTATTTTTTTTTTTCATATTTTTATGTTTTTTAAGTTGTCTCAAAAAATTAAAATTTTGGGTTTGAAAGTGTTTGAAAAATTTGGTTTCAAATTTAAAAAAAAATTTTGTTTTATTTAAAAATAATGGTTGAAAAAAATTTTTGTTTGGTTTTGAAAAATATGTTAAAAAAATTATTATTTTTTTAAAAAACTTCCTTTTAGCTGTAAATAAGAGATTTTTGTAGGTTTTTTTTGATAAA
>BMAV01002826.1:19219-42953 GCA_019973955.1 Trichonephila inaurata madagascariensis
AAATAAAGACTTCTCCAGAGAGTCTGAACTAGGATTTTTGAAAAATCCACATTATTTTCAGAATTACCACCAACTGAAATAATTATCGGCGTTTTTTCTTAAAATTTCTCCTCTCTGTTGTAGTAAAATATAGATAAATCCACTTCTAAGATATACATTTAAAAAATTCTATTTCAACTTCTGTACAGAGATCTGAGCTATATACAAGCAAAATATTATTATAATAGAAGCATTTTTCATGAAAGGAGAATTTTTTGAAAATGGGTCATTCTGTGTTCATTTTTTGTCAAAATATTGTACTTAAATAATTTTTTATTGTAATAATATTCTTAAAACAAATTTATATACGTTTTCTAATCTATAAGTGACACTAAATATTATAAATACTATCCATTTATACTCTTTTGCAAAATCACGGTACCGAACGTAGTCGGATACCTTAAGTCTGTTGAGCTTCAAAAGTCCTCCTATTGATGTGGTGTGTAAGTTAAGAGAGGGGGTGCTAGCCTAGCGATGGTCCTCGTCACTTGACCGTGGTCCTTCGCCAATAGTTTCCGAGTTTCTTTATTAGTGCCAAGTTAATAAACAGTCACTCACACTTAAAACTCATCGTTATTTAATGCTTAAAATACTCCCATTCAAGGAAGAGTAGTCCTAGTTGTAAAGGCACAGTTGATTAAGTGAAACAGTCTTATATTTTAAGTTACACACCATCTTTTTTAATAAATTTCGCAGATGTAGCTGTATTGTCGGTTATTCCTTCTTTAAACTTCATAGATGTCATCAATTCTAATGTTTTAATGATTTCAGGCTATACTAGATATATTAGCTTAAGCTTAAGATGTGATCCAAGCTGAACATGCTTGGTAGTAACTAAATTACTTAGTTTATAACTGTGGGGTTTTCATTTTTATGAGTTGGAAATTTTATTTCTTTCTTGAACTTTGAATATTTACGTGTTAACACTTTTTCGCGGATGATTCTGATGTTTTTCAAAATTTGCTTAGAATTCAGCTTAAATTAATTTTTTAATTGATTAGTGCATTTCTTATTCTTTTTGATACGGTGTAGTAATTCAAATGGAGTTATATCTATGCCTCTTTGAATTTATAGTTTACTGAAGTTAGTATTCTTATACCAATACAAGCATTTACACCCGTTCTTCGAGCGGAGGTATTGAAAAAAATTTGCAATTGAAATAGAATAATAATAATAATAAAATAAGGCCTAGATTTAATGAATATTTAAAATAATTTTAAGTAAATTGCAAATTAAACTTCAAGGAAAGAATAATTTAGCACATAAAATAGCGAAATATTATAAATATAACTGAATTACTCGGTATTTCCCAGGTTCGTCTGTCACTAAATCAAGCACATAAATATTATTATTTAAGCCAGCTTTTCTCGAACTGTGGGACACGCCCCCCTAGAGGGGCGTGATAATCCTACTAGGAGGGAGAAATCATATCAAAAAGTCGAAAATAAATAATTAAAAAATATTAATTTAATGAAAGGAATTAGAGCAAAATACATTCTGAGATAATAAACAATGCACATTTATACAATAATATAGTATAGTTATAAATGTATCAGTACTGCACTATGTATTTGATCATTAATTCATCAATATTAAGGTGAATAATTAGTAATGACCCCATTGGCTTGTCCCACACAAAATTGTTTGCACAATTTAATACTTGTCTTGATAATTTGTACAGTTTATAATTAAAGTTGTATTGTAGCTTTAGCGTTAAAGTATTATTGAATTCAGTACATTATTATTGTATGAAATCCATTAAAATTATGGTTGAAAATTGGGTCGCCAACAATGAAAGTTTGAGAAGCACTGGTTTAAGCTACTGTGGGTGATGATTTCTTCTAATCCATTTTTGCGTGCCATATTTTAAGCTTATGGATCTAATAGTTTTGGAGATATCTTCATTAACAAGTCACGTTTCTAATAAATATATATAGAAGACATTATTTTTTACGCCCCTTCAGCCCCCTTGGGAGGAAATTTCCTAAAACCTGGTTTTAGCTTTTCTGTGTTCAACAAAAAGAGACGTGGCTTGCAAAATTTAAAATCTGTAGGTCCAATAATTCAAAAACGGGAATTTTTTTTATCTATAAAGCCATTGCAACCTCCCAATCTCCCGGAAGTCAATTTCCACTAAACCCGTTCTTAGTGGATCTTTTACTGAACAAAAGAAACATACATTTGATATTTCAAGTCTCTGGGTCTAATAGTTCTTAAGATCTCATAAATCCTCATGAAATCGATTTCGGTCAAACCCCTTTTTTAGCGGATCACTACTTCACAAACTAAACTTTCTTGCCAAATTTCTAGTCTCTATGCCTATGTTAATAGTTCTGAAAATCTCGTGTTGAGCGAGTGAGTAGCTTTTCTCCTATGTACACTACTAGCCATTAAAATCGCTACACCAGGAAGAAATGCAGACAACAAAATGATATTTATTGGACAAATATATTATACTGGAAATAATGTGATTAAATTTTCCAGATATTTGGGTGCATAGACCCTGAGAAATATGTACCCAAAGGATACAGCACTGTGTACCCAAAGGATAGCAGTAATAACAACACTTATACGCCTGGGTATTGAGTCAAACAGAGATTGGATGGTATGTATAGGTACAGATGCCCAACCGTAGTGACTGGCGTATGGTGACGAGCCAGTCACTCGGCAGCCATAGACTAAACGTTTTCTATTCGCAAGACATCTGGGGAACGTACTGGCCAGGTCAACAGCCGAACATTTTCGGTATCAAGAAAGGTCCATATAATACCAGCAACATGCGGTCGTGCATTATCCTGCTGAAACGTAGGGTTTCGCAGGGCTCGAAAAAAAAAAAAGGTAGAGCTACAGGTCGTAACACTGCAGAAATGTAACGAGCAATGTGTAAAATGTCGTCAATGCGTACACTCCATACCATCACGCAAGGTGATGATGTATGATGATGACGAATGTATTGCCACGAATGGCCATTATGATGAGGACTAATGCTCGTTGTTAATGTGTGTTCACAACGATGCCACCAAACACGGATGCGACTATCTTGATGCTGTAAAGAGAAACTGGATTCATTTGAAAAAAGGACGTCTGGCCATTCGTGCGTCCAGGTTCGTCGTTGATCAAGTTTGAATTTGATCAAGAATAAACGATTGCTAAGTGGAACTAGTTTCTGAACAAGGATCTAAGGATATTAACAGAAGCAGTAATTTGACACTTGGAAGAATATAAACAAGAAATAGGGTGGCAAGCTAAAAAAAATAAATTTTAACAGATTAAACAAATACAATTAAACAAATTGTAGATATACAATAAAGGATAATTGTTAGTGTTTAAAAAGACTCGGCACCTTTTAAGCATTTCTTTTATTTATGTATTTAAAAATTATATTTTAGCATTTCATATAATTTTTCTATTTAAGAAAATGATATGAGAGATAAAATTTTGCACTTATTATTCACGCAATTTTGTAAATTAAATTTTTTTTTGAAAAAAATTTGGAAATTTTTATAATTCTACCCTTTTTGTTTTAAGTAATTTTTTGACATGGAATTTTTATAATATTTCTAAGGATGTCTTAAACACATTTAGGAATCAATTTTACAATACCATAATTAGTTTTGGAGGAAAAAACATAATAAAATGTTGATATATATATTAATAGGCTAATTCTCTTCAAACAAGAGATAACATCCAAACAATAACATTCAAAAAACACATAGACAGTAGGAAAATCACACAATGAAGGACATATGAGTAGTCGAGATTAAAAATTATAAAATGGATGCTGCAGTGTTATAAACATTACTGACTTAGGACAGCTATTATATAAAATAATTTATATAAAAGTGGGGTTGAACATGTTTTTTGGCCAGCTAGCCTTCCCCTTTTTTTTGTAAATAACACTGAGCAAAAACCAATAGAAAATAATGGATAGGAATATCTAAATCCATTATAAGATAGAGGTAACTTACCTAAAAATTGCACTTACAAATGCAATAAATAAGTTATTGCCAGATTCTAGACCCTAATGCAGATTTAAATCAAGAGAAGGGCTGAAATGTAGCACTTAACAAAAGTATAAAAAGAATGGAAATAAAAATGCAAATTATATATATATATGCTAAAATTCAAATAAAAGCCTAATATTTTCCACATTTCAATTTTTTCTTTAAAAAAAAGTATTCTGCAGCAAAATGAATCCCAAATTTTGTTATATGCATTACTTATAAGACACAGGGTGAAAAATGGAAGTGATTGGCAAATATTCGTGGAAGAAGTAGTATTTTTGAATGCGAAAAAATACAAACTGAGAAAAACCATTTTAAAGTTTATAATTCTGAAAAAATAGTCTAATATAAATCTTACTCTCCCCGACAACCACGTATCATTCGACTTGGAGATGAACTTTTTATTTCTGTGGCACCTCATCCCTTTTCCTCTACAAACGAGCAGAAATTTTTAACAATTTTTCTGCATTTTAATTGCTGCTGGTCCTCATATTTATCTAAGTTTGTTGTAGTCCTAACTAAACTCAAAACAGCATTAGTTTTGCGTTTGGGATCTTGCACTTTCTTCCATACATTAAATAAGGCAAGCCGAGTAATATCATCGACCAACGCTGAAAAAAAAAATCATTACTTTGAAGATTGCAGGAAGTAGCAACTAAATGGTATTAAATTAAAGGTCTATATCTACGCTATGTAACTTAAGTGTTACTGTGATCAATCCGTGTCAATCCCAAAAGCTTTAGTTCATTAAACTTAAAAAACAACGAATGTTAGTAGGAGTTACATGCTGTACTAAATGTTATGTATTTACAATTTCTGATTAAATTTGAATCTAATTTGAAAGTCATATCAAGAAATTACTTACCCATGGCATATAATTTCAAAAAAAAAAAAAAAAAAACCGTTAAAATTTGCAAAATGTTTTTCAGACGAAACGATAGATTCCAGCTGGAAAATGAGGCTCACGAGTGTTTCTTGTAGCAAGAACAAACTCGATCTAAGCCGATGATTGTTGAAGATTTCCATTCGCGTACTGACGAAAACTGTTTACCGCATGGCTAGGGAACTCAAGTGGACCATAAATTGTGGGTTTTCCCCCCTCAATTTCATTTTTGGGGTTTCCGTATGCAAGATCGGTAAAACTGCCCACTGTGTGGCATTCCGTATTATCGTCCTGAAACCTTGAATTCCATATTCTGCTAACAGTCATTGGATCTCGACCAACGCGAGCAGCAAACCTACGATACGATAAATCGCAACCCCCTTACGCTACAATTCGAAATTCATCAAAGTCCTAAACGGGCTAGTACTCATTTCTGTTTTTTACACGAGTCATCACAACAACTTTTTCGTAGCGAACAACTTTCAAATGCAATTTGTGTATGAGAAACTGACGGAACAATTTCCTCATTTAAACACATTGTAGGTGTCACCACCGGCGCCAGCTTTGTCTAAATGCGCTGAAAAGCAAATCATTTGCATATCACAGCATCTACTTCCTGTCGTTTAAATTTCACATCTGTAGCATGTCGCCTTCTTGGAGTAGCAATTTTAGTGATCAGTAGTGTATATATGTGTGTGCGTGTAATTGATAGAGATAGATTATCTGTTATGTCTATGTAACCCCCTTGGTAGTAGATTTTCGTAAAACCGTTCTTACAGGATTTGTGCTTAACTAAAGAAACATTCTTGTCAAATTCCAAGTCTGTAGGTCTGATAGTTTCTGAGATCTCATGATGAGTTAGTGTGTGATTCTCTTATATATATATAAAAAGAGAAAGAGCGAGGTAAAGGGATGGAAAATTTTCAAGTGAGGGTTTTGAAAGAACGATAATTACAATATGATTTATTCGTTCGACTTGCTCATTAGCGCGCGAACTTCCAAATGAAATTATCTGCATTTCCATTTTGAATACAACGTGGAGTGTTTTCACACATGTTTCTCTTATTCAATCAGTGGGACAATTTTGTGATGTTGTTTGATACGAAATCCAAACTTTATGGAGGAGCTGTGATATTTGTAAATTCGCATTGCTATTTATATAGATTTAATATAAATGCATGAGGGAAGATACAGTAGAATTACAGAAGGATTATCAGGAAGTTTCAGTAAATGCAAGTTGAACGAAAAATGGAAGTTTTGAAGTTGTTAATAATCTAACAGTGAGAGTCTCTATTGTTTTCCCATAGTCTCATGCCATGGGAATTTTTCCACTACATAACCACGCAAAAATGCATGTTCGTCTTTTTTAATTTATAAATTATAATTTAATTTATAAATAAACCTATTTTACTTCTTAAATGAGCATGGTTCATTAACGAATACCCAAACTAACCTCTAACATACTCATATAATATGTAAAGTGAAAATTTTTATTATTTGGAGATCTGTTTTTGTAATAAAATTGCCCCATATTAATCCCAACTAGTATGTAGCTCAGCTTTATAGTTTGATGACATATGCTGGCCTAAGAGAGAATAATATTTTAAGGATAAATTTCTTTTTTTTTAGTTGAACCTAAATTTCAAATATGTCTTTAAAATTAATTGAATGGTCTGTGATTAGCAAAGAAGTTAGGAATAATTTTTTTAAAAAAAATGCTATTTAAATCTAATTTTTTTAGAACTATTTCAAATTAGAAGTTTCAGGAAAATTAAGGGCAACTTTGATTGTAAAATATAAACGCATAAATAAATCCGTTTTTCTATTATATAAACTAGAAATTCAGTTCTTTCTTTAAAAAAACCCTGAGATTTCTTAAAATTCGCTTCTAATTCATATTCACTTGAGAATTAGTTCGAAATTTTCAACTCCTTCTTCTTCATTAGAAGATGTTATAACAGTTTTTATACAAGATAAAACAATGCTGTAATTGATGAAAGGTCGGAGAATGGTATTAAATAATTTAAAAACAACGGATAAATTACATAAGCTGAAATGAACTTCCTAAAAGTGATATTGTCTTTCGTGAATGGCCAATAAAGCACATTTTCTACCCTGCTAGTTTACACCAACATGAAAAACAAATCAATTTTTCAAATCAATAGTGCTAAATTCATGCAGTTGCTATTATCGATCTAAGACATCCTCGATCAATGGTAAAGAAAATCTACATATGTATATCCTTAATAATAGTTTTATTGAATTTTTAATAATCTATGTGTATATATTTACACAGAGATCCATCTTTTTCTTACAACTCGATAAGAATATTCATAAGAGAAAGGTTTATGATAGACTATTCCAACGATTCAACTATTTGACCATCGACATTTTTATTCTCTGAGAATAATAAATATTAGGTCGTTGATATAATGTTCATCATTTATTAAAATATTCAACTCTACATGTGTTGATTTTATTGTATATATATATATTTCTTCTATAATATTTAAAAGAAGTTTTTTCACTTCATTTTCCATATATTTTGAAATATCGTATAGAATTATAAGCTTTATCTTCATCAAATTTAATATTTATTGATGGAATTGATAACATTAATTTCTTCATATGAGGCTTAATATTATTATTATTATTATATATATATATATATAAATTCAATTCCTATTAATTAAGGTTTCTTCTATCATAAGCATATGAAGTCCAATATAGCTGCATCATGAAACAAAATTTCATTTTTCATGACACATATGTCAGTAGAATGTTTAAAACTGTCTATTACTTTTTTTAAAAAAAAAAAAGTTTAATACTCAATTTGTCAATTTTTGGTTAACGTGGCGTGTCCGGAAACTTTGTACTGTTTCGTTCTACTAAAAAAGCAGTAGTAGTTTTGCAGTTCAACACTTGTGCACACGTGTCTCTGATTGATTGTTAGTCCATTGATGCTAATGCAACCGAATTGGGTTGTTTTTACACGTGTTAGCGAGCGTTCAAAATGTACGTTGGGAACCATCATTTTGTAAAAGTGTATTACTGGATAATATTTATAATATTTAGTGTCACTTAGATTAGAAAATCTATTTAAAATTGTTTTAAGCATATTATTACAATAAAAAATTATTTAAGTACAATATTTTGACAAAAAATGAGCATAGAATGACCCATTTTCAAAATATTCTCCTTTTGTGAAAAATGCCTCTATTATAATAATACTTTTGCCTGTATATAGCTCAGACCTCTGTACAGAGGCTCAACTAGAATTTTTGAAATATGTAACTTAGAAGTGAGTTTATCCATGTTTTATACGACAACAGAAAGGAGAAATTTTAAGAAAAGAAACTCCGATAATTATTTCAATGGGTTGTAACTCTGAAAATAATGTGAATTTTCAAAACTCATAGCTGAGCCTCTGTAGAGAGATCTGAGCTATATACAGGCGGAATATTATTATAATAGAAGCATTTTTCACCAAAGGAGAACATTTTGAAAAAAGGTTATTCTAAGTTACTTTTTTGCCAAAATATTACATTTAAATAATTTTTTTTTGCCAAAATGTCATTAAAACAATTTTATACATGTATTCTAAGTGACGCTAAATAACATAAAAATTATCTATTTATGCACTTTTTTTAAAATCACGGTTCCAAATCGTAGTAGACGATCGCCGATCTCGCCGACAATGAAGTGCGTTCTATGATCGGTTTTTTGAACACAAGAAATGTTAAATAAGTTGAAACTAATAGTCAAATTGTAGAGTTCTATAATGAAAATGTAATGAATAATGAAATGTTGAGAAAGTGGGTCTGACAATTGACTAATGGTCGCATCAATGTTCATCACGAAGCACGGAGTGAGCGACCTTCTGTTGTCAATAATGGTTTGGTTGCAAAAGGGAAGGAGAAAATTCTTGAAATCAGACGGTTTCACAATAAGACTGTTTTGTAATGATTTTCCTCAAATTTAAAAAACTGTTCATTTTCGGTATCTTCATTTGAAGACGGTATTAAGCAAGTTTATTTCCTGACATGACAAACGTCTGTACAACGGTGGTAATTATGTAGAAAAATAGTTTTCGACATGATCTTTCATGTAAAAATAATTTTGTACTGAAAAAAGATTTTTTTTACGAGTTCTTCTAAAACAGTACTTAGTTTCCGGACTCGCCTCGTATCAAAAACATTAGTAGAAATCAACGCTGCTTGATTTCCAGTCAATGAATTATTCTTCAGATTAATATTTGAGTCACTTGTTTAGATTTTCTTATTTAATAATATTCAGAGAACGTAGGTTATCATTGAGTTATGTTTTCACAGTTAATTTTGTACTTTCAGACATTTTGTAATTTTGACATCAAAAGCATTTAAAACCCCCATATGCAATTTTTTTTAAAAAATAAGTGGCATTTAACTACACACAATTGAAATGAGAGTTAATATTTTGGTCGTGAGAACTTAAAGATAATTTACGTTCCAAAAAGCTATCATGTTTTTATTTTTCTCTTTATCGAAATTACATTTTTCTTTATAAAATCCTTTTTAATTATTTTACAAAGAGTAAATGTAATTTAGATAAAATAAAATAAAAACATGAAATGTAATTTATAAAATTTAAGTTTTTTTATTTTTTTCTAAAACCTCATAAATTTTTGCATTTGCATAAATTAGTTCTAGTCTTTATCGTTGGTACTTTTTAGAATATATTTTACATTAATATATTATGTTCAATATTTTTGCGATTGCACAAATCTTTTTAAAATAATAATTCTGTAGCTTGTAACCCGAGATTCTTTTATTGAACACTTACTCAACATTTCATGTTACTGAGCAAAATAAAAGGCCGCTTTTTTGATTATTCTAAGAAAGTATGGTAACAATCTTAAATTAAGTTTTTCTAGAATAAACGAAATGTAAATTAGATAGGAATCGCAAATATCTTATGTATTGCGCTTACCTCTCACATCTCTTACATATAAAGCTTACTTTAAAATTTTAACACTTGAACCCATATTCAAACAAAGAATGATTTCACTTCTGAATTGTGGGACTTTTAAACTATTAATTGTATACAGAAACTAAGAAAGACATATTTAAAAGTTTTCAACATGTAATTAGGACATAGGACACAAAAAAATTTACAAACAAAGAGGCAAATCATACATCAGTCACCGTCGTTGTTATTTTGGGTGGTAACTCGATCAACTATTTCTTCTTCTCTTCACTTATTTAAAGAGCAAAAATTCATTCGTGTGGGATGCGATACTTTTGTTTCTGGATATGTAAGTTTTCTAGAAAAGCCATATCGAAAAGCCATTACATATTGAACACTTCTTACCTAGAAAAATGGGTCTACTCAGAGCCAAAACTACAACGTACAAAAGGCCGATGCTGGATTATATAAAGTGTCCTATAAAGTATACTATATAGTAAATAAAATAATGATCCTATAAAATATATAAAGTATACTGTCTTTCATTTGTAGAATGTTAAGCGACTTAATGAGAAATAAGTGTTGATTTATCAGATTTCCTTAAGAGTTTAATAATTATGGCCCGATTCCATTGATTTCAGAAATAGAGTGGTTTGTGAGCTGCTCACCAGTAGCCTTTGTAAGTACTTATCGAAATAGTGTATGGGTTGACACTTTCCGATTGCAATGGCCCATGCAGCATCGGCATAGGATCACAGAAGAATGGAAGAAAGTCATCTACTTCCAAGAATCCCGTTTTCTGATATATAAATATAAGCATATAATAAATTTGAAAATAAAATATTATTTAAAAATTATTAATTAACTGAAATATAGTAGTATGTATATGAAAGCAATATATATATATGAGAATATTAATATGCCAAACTTAATACTTATCGATAATTTAAATGGTTTGTAATAAAGGTTATATTGTAGCCTTAGAGTCAAATTTCATTATTGTTGTATTCAATACATCATTATTGTAGGGAGTTGTGTCGGTGTCGTGCGTGCATACATGCCAAAGGCAGCAATTTCAAACACTTCCTGTGATGCTTTAATCGCATACTCTTAATTCATTATTGTTTTTTGTTTGTTTTTTAATAAAGCGTCTTACACTGCATTCTGTATTGTGGCCTTACTGTCTTTGTATCTCTTTCTCTTGTTAGACTTACGTTTCAGTCCAAGCTTTCCTATGTAATTATGGCTCCTCAGGATGTTCTCTACCTCCCCTCCAAGTTTGTACATGGTATTCGGGGACACTCTGGATATAATAAGAATTTAGGAAATTGTAAATCAAATTAATATTGCAACATCCAAAAACACGCATTAGCCCCCTCATTTGAATAAAAAAAATTAAGATGAAAAGGGATACTCTACTATTAAAATCTGCTAATTCAGATTTGGAAGAAAATAACACAGTTAACTTACTTTTATACATTTTGAAACCGTTTTAAAAGAATGTATTTTGAACTTATTCTTACTAAATATTAAATATACAGCAATGCTTCTCAAAGTTGCAATATTCGCGAACCAATATTCAATCATAATTTTCATCGCCCCCTCATACAATACTAATGTACTGAATTCAATAATACTACTCTTTGACGCTAAAACTATGATACGATTTTAACCTCTTAAGCACCCCCTCTCGTGTATATAACCCTTTCGCTAAGCCGAAGTGTTTATTTCCCCAGACGTATATATACGTCTTTCCGAAGTAGGATTTTTTCTGTGCAATGCTATCCGTAAAATTATTCCAAAGATTCTGGAATGCAATAAAAGGACATTAATAATATTTGCGAAGGGTTTACTTATTCCAGATTATTTTTGCTTCTTTATTCCTCCCCCCTCTCCCAATACATAACATACGCGTGCCTACGTGGAAAACGGTTGGCATTGAGAAGCGAATCACGAAACTTTTGATCGACAGTCAAGGTTTAATTATAAACCGTACAAAAATTATCTAGATAAGTGTTAATTTTTTTAGATTATATATATGATAATCCCATGGGTTCACTGGTAATTAATACACTTGTTTGTAACTTAGTATTGTTAAATTAATTATAAAATACATTGTGTAGCACTGATATATTTATAAGTGTAATATATCAGTGTAAATGTGTATTTTATTTTTTATTATGTCAGAATGTATTTTGTTTGTTTACTTTCAGTAAATTAATAATTTTTTTAAATAATCTTTTGTTTTCGACTTTTCAATATGCTCGCGCCCCCCTTGCAGAGTTGTCACGCCCCCTTAGAGGGGCGCGCCCCACAGTTTGAAAAACGCTGATATATAGAAATTCTTGAGAAACCCTTTTGTATTTGATTAACCAATTCAAAGCAAAATTTTTCCCCTTGTTTTTCTCATCAATAGAAACAACTTAGGAACATTTTACTAAATTTTCAAGCTTAATAGACCTATTTTTTTCATGCTATATTTTTATTTATTTGAAGAAAATACATTAACTTAAAAGGGGAAAGAAAATTCTTAGTTTTTATGAGTTAATATATTTGAATTTAAATCCACGAGAATATAACTGATAATTCAAATGAGTAGTTCAATATATAAAATTGTTGTTTACTCTTTCTAAGTGTCTGAAATTCTCGAAAAAAAAAATCAGCTCTAATAGTGATCTTTCAAAAGGAGATATATCATTTGATTGGTACGCGCAATCAGTTTACACGATAACTGAAATAGTTCAATTGTTAAAAATCTGTTTTTTTGAGGTAAGATTATTGTTACCCCAATTTTTTTTATTTATTATAAAAATTTATTTTTAGATGTATAACTAAGTACTTGAGAAGCACTTTTGTATTTGATTAACTAATCAAATGCATTTTTCATTTTTAACTAGTTTTCCTCATCAATCAAAGCGACTTAGTAACTTTATAATAAACTTTCAAGCTTAATAAACCCATTTAGTGTATCTTTCTCATATATATTTTTCGTTTTAAATAAATACTTTAACTTAAAAAGAAAGGAAAAGCCTTAGCTTTTCTGAATCAATGTATTTGTACTTAATCCACAATGTCACCGATAATTCATCAGAGAACTTCAATACATTAAAAGCATGTTTACTCTTTCTAAGTATCTGCAGTTCTCCAAAGAACGGACTAAAAATTCAACATCCATTAGTGATCTTTTAGAAGCAAACAGACCATTTGATTGGTATACAACCAGAGTTTACACAATATAGTTGGAATAGTTCAATTTTTAAGAATCTATTTTTAGATGTAAGATTGTGGTGCTTAACATGCAGCTCCCAGTTCGAACGCAGCTGTTGCCATGGCAACCCTCAGGGTCACTTATCTAGATGGCGGCACTAGCAAGGAGCTTCATCTGGCCTTATTCAAAGAAAATAATCAATATACGATGTTTACATCCACAGAGATGGAAATAATTCACAATCCATTTCAAGCAGTGTTGAATTTGAGAACTGGAAACATTTTGTAGTTATACGGAATCAATAATAATGTAGAACAAAAATTTTAGTTTAAGAAATAAAAGTGACCTGTAGATCTATTCTAGTTGGTAAGTAAATTTTCTATCTATAACAAGTGACGAATATATGTGTTAGATGAGCTTACAGTTCCCGCGCTTCAAGGACGCTTTAGAAGAAAATAGGTCAAAAGAAAGGATTGATAAGAATTGAAACAGAAATTTTGTTTTCCCGCAAATTATATAAAGTTAAATTTAGCTTTTTAGGGGGAAGAGGGTGTATAACATTCAATGTTGATAATTTTTTTGATTGCTGATTTCTATCACTTTTCGGCACTTTTTATCATTTGAGACAATGCCAATTTTTAGGGTTATTAATTTTATTTGACAGATTGACAAAATTCTGTTATTGACAAAATTCTGCTTATATAACGCTGATTTGCTATAGACCATATTGCGAGTAATTTCTAAGAAGAATATTGAAAAATTTCCCAATTGAGTCTAAATTGAAAAAAGAAAACACATTATAATAAAAAAAAAGAAATTATTGTGCATGAACTGTATTTTGATATAACTCAGGCAATTAATAAAGTAGGGTTAAAATGCAATTTTTAATCTTGTCACATTGAGAAAAAAAATGTAAGTAATAAATGACATCCATTACAATTTTGTCAAAAAATATCTGGTTCTGTTAGTAAAATTTCCCAGAGATATCTTTCAAATAAATAGTAATTTTTTTTCTTGGAAAAAAAATTGGGGGTCATCCACAAATTTAACATTGCTTTGAATTCATGTATTTCTTATTTGATTTCTGTACTTTATGAAAAAGTGCACACTGAATTTTTATTTATCGTAGAAATATAGTTTAAGTTAATATAGAATATTTTATATAAGGATTCTTCATTTGCAAACTTTTTGTAGATCTATTATAAGTACAATAAAAAAGCCGATAAATTTTTGAATTTAGACCAGTATGTTAATACTATGTATCTAATTCTTTGCATTCCATTCTTCTCAATGGCTAAACGGTTTTTAAATCATAGCTGTATTTTGACTTTGAAAGTGAATTGTCAGGATTTTAGGTTCATATACTGGCACATTTTTTTTCCAATAAATTATGCAATTGACATTATAATTTTTGTAGGGTAATCTCTCGGTATCCAAATACTTTTTGAATGTATTATAAAAATAAATATTGTTCTAGAATTTTTTTTAAAATTTCTGTACAACGGATTTTTTTTCTCTTTCTGAATATGAACATTAGTTATGTTTTCTATATAAAAAAACTGAATCACACAAAATCTATAAACTACTAACTAGATCTGGAATTCTTAGCTAAGGAGTTCGAGATATTAGAAGAAAAAAAAATTAGATTATCTTCATTTTCTGAGAAAAGGAATTTTATCCTGTTTTTTTCTTATAAATACATGCAACGAATTATTATAATATTACTTGCTTTTATATTTTCAATATAATTTAATTTTGCTCTTTAATATTTTTTTAAAAGATAAAAAAGTCTTTGTATACTTTTAAAATTCAAATGGAACTATAAATATATAATATATGAAAGTTAATTTGGATCATTAACTGTAATGAGCCCCGTTTGTGCATTTTCGTTAAAAAAAAGAAAAACATTCTAGTATCATTTTTTTGCAATTCACATAACGAGTATTTTTAATTGAACTGATAAAAAAATCTCATGATACAAAATTCCCATTAGAAAATACTTCTGAAAAGTGTAATCTCACTTTTAAACAGACAAATAAATTAAAATATATACATATCAAGCTGATAATAGATTAAAAAAAGAGTATAATCATATAAAAAAAATGTACGTTTTTATGGAAGACAAATTTGTATTTAATTTTATACATACATGTAACATATTCTAGAGTAAACACAGAACTTGCTTATTAATATTTCAGAAAAAGAAATGATAAGAGAGTATCCAATGTAATGCAGGATCGGTATTCAAAAATTCAAATTTTTTTATATCAATTTTTTTATCATCCTCCAGAATTAAGAGTGAAAGAATAATGGAAAAAATAACATAAAATATAAAAATAAAATGGGAAAAAATGAGCTGAAATTTAAGGAATTTAAAGTAATAATTTTGATTTGCTGACGCTTCCAGAATTAAAATTCAAATTAATGCTGGATGTATATTACCAAGAACAGCTAAGGAAAAGAATTAATATTTTACTATTAGCAAACGATATCCGAATTAAAATCAATAAAGTAATTGTATTAATATTCAACTTATTTCTTTTTCCCTTCACGTCGCTTACCTATTTAGAAGATAACCTTCTAATTATTGAACTTCTACCTATTTAGAAGATGAGACCACTAGATGTAATGAAAATGAAACATTGAACTTGACGTGCAGCAAAACTGTCAATCAAAGGAATTATTTATGGAATCCTACAGTCGAGTCCACCCTAACCACTCTTATCTAGGCCTTTGTTGCTCTGTAACAGTTCTCTAGGGTATATGCAGCGAACAAACCATTTTCATTTATCATAATTACTTCACACAAATCAATACATTTACAACGTAGAAGATTTTCGATGAACATATATTTACTTAGGGAAAAAAATTTATTTATTATAGATTTTGGCCCTTATATTTTTGATAAGGGATAATTAAATAAAAACAGTCCTTAAAGTGAGCTCGTTTCTGTTTAAAAAAAGGCCTACATGATTATTAAAAAAGATTATATGATACTTTATGTGTTTGTGAAAGTTAACAGAAATACATCTACTCTCAAATTTTTAATAAGAATATATATCTTTGTGCTTAAAAAAAATCTCTGAAGAATTTCCTAACAATTAAATAAATTTAAGAATTTAACAAATACAAAATAAGTAATAAAATCATTTAAATTTTATAATTTATAGAAAAAATTAGTTCCGAGGCCAAAACTTAGACACAAAAATTTATTTACGATAATAGTTTAAAAATGTTTCTCAATCTGTCTTTTTAATTTTTACTTTATAACTACAACGCAACGGAAGGCTGAAATAAGTATAACTCATGTAAAATTAATGATATAAATGTTTAAATATTTATCCTAAAATATTCTGCGAAATTAGTACAATTATTAAAAAAATTGTGCAAATAAGATTTGTGTCACATAATAAAAGCAAGTTTTGCCTTTTTATAGAATTGTAAATATTTTGTAAGAAAGTAAAAGTAACTCACTAATTCTCACTATATAAATGTATGTGTGAGTATATATATGGGGTTTGAATACTTAAAATCAATATTTTTAGGAAATATATTGAATTTTTTGTTATCAACAATGTAGTTATGAATGTTTGATATTCTCATTTTGAATTATATTTTATATAAACATACGTACATTTAAAATATTGGGAATGCAATAACAAAATGTTAGACCTGTTTTTTTAATATTAATTATTTTAAAAAACAATGATATGAATCTCAAATAATTATTTTTTCCATTATCCAACCATCCATTTCCATCTCCACCATCCTTACTGACTTATTAAAAAATATTATGTTAAGACGATAAAAACAAGCATCTTTTTTTTAAATAAAATTAAATTTTGTAGATAAATGCACACACAATTGTTTTCAAATACTTACATACATTCATAAAGAGAGTGGAAAGTGCAATTTCAAATTTCCCTTGTGTTTTATGTTTAGCATACAAAATATATTTAATAATATAATTGAAATTGTTTATTCACATACATAATATATGAACTGCTGATGTAGATATTTCTACACAAAAAGGCATTAAAGGTATTAACGTACACGAATAGGAAATATATGATTAATATTCAGTAACATGTGGCCTATTCCCAGAATGTTATCACTTTCTCCTTATCTTTCCTTTTTCGAAAAATCGAAATAATTCTGTCTGAAGTGATATAATTTTTGTTGTCAGGAAACGTATTGCTTATTTAATAAAATATATTTAAACAACTTTCCTCACTTATCTGTTTGTCGTAAGAAATGCAATCCAAGTGTCGACGTACATCTATTTATTGTCTTGATTTTAAAACTAAATTTTTGGAATTGCTTAAAACGAACTTTTTGAAATTTCATATATATAGCATAAAAACTGTTCCTTTTGAAAGATGATAAAATAAAAATGTGTCTTGAAAAGCTTGCCACTTTTCATATCATTGCATTTCTTCATATTCATGAATAAGCCTTAAAAGTTTCGTAAGTTGTTTTTTAAAAAAATCTTTAAGGAATAGATTAATCCTTAAGTATTTTTTTTAAAGAATTTATATAGAAACTAAAATTTAGCTAAAAAATAAAATTTAAAGCTCCATTGCCTATTTTGTGCTCATAAAAAATTAAAAATGCGTTTTAAAACTTATTATTATAAAAAGTCATGTGTTATAATGTTTTTGAATTATTTCTGTTTTTGATATTTCTATAATATGTATTGACAATACTGAAAGATTCTGCTTTAAGTTAGAAACAAATTGCAGCTGTTTCTATAATTAAATTCTTAACATATTAAAAATCCTTTTATACTTACATTTGTCATAATTATTGACTATATTCATTGTTTTTAATTACATTTATTTATGGTTAATTGTTCTGAAATTTTTAGTTCAAATTTATTAATTTTTCTCAATGCTTTATATGTAAAAAAATTTTCAGTTAAATATTTCTCAAAAAATAATATTTTCCTTTCAAAATTTGTCATGAAATATGTTTTGAATGTTATACATTTTGATTAAGTGCCATTGTATGCTATAGTGAATTTTAATAAATACCTCAAAAATAATTGCACATGTGTTTTGGTTTTAATAGGTAATTGTGTGAAAGATCATCAGAGTACCAAACATGGATCTAAATCTTGTTTTTTCCCAGTTCAAAGCATTAATCTTGAGAAATGTTTTGATTAAAAAGAGAAACTCCTATCAACTTTGTTTGGTAAGTATATATTATATAAGAGCATTATTGTTTTAGTAAATAAATACCCACAATTTTTGCAGATGAGTTTTCTGCTTTTTAAAGAAATAAAAAGTAATGAAATAGTTTAAATATAAAAATACAAATATTCTAATTTTTACGATATTTAAGTTCAAAAGTGTTGAGTAAAATTACTTTAAAGAGAAAAAGGGCCGAAAAGTGTGATATTTAATTATAATAAAGAAAAATAGTGAAAAACGAATAAATACAAATTAAAAATATTTCCGGAATAGAATGCCGTTAACCTAAATAATTTGTAATGGCATTTTTTGATATTTCTGTCTTCATTTCAACATTGATAATTTAAGTTACATTTGTTTTGTAATGTTTTATGAAAAAAAAATTTAAAGTCAAATTTTTAATACTTAAAGAAAATCTTAAAATAATTTTTTGAGTATACTTTTGCCATTAGTTTAGTCAAAAAATAAAATCAAGCTAACTGATATACTTAAAACGCTGTGACATCTCTCGCGTTCTTCTTCTAACATAACTCCTACGTTCTTTGACGGCCACGATTAATGGCAAAACTTTTCCAACCCAAATCCAAGAAGTAAAAACGAAGCAACAATGCAAATAAGATAACCTTTAAAAGGATAGAAAGTTTAGTGAGAATCAATGGCAATCTTAGAGAAAGCTTAGTGTGGAACAGTTGGAAGTGTGTTTAGACGGCCTACTCAGGAATCACGGAGACGCCCACCCTCGCTAATATATACAAGGAGAAACTATTGCACACGAGCACATCAGTCTACCTGAAAGTATCAGTATCGTTGAGCCTTTAACCAAGGTAGGAGGATTATATTCTGAACGCTAGTAAATTATTGAATTGAGATTAGGTGGAGATAATTAGTTATATTGATAAGTGATCTAATTGCGCGATCTGACTTAGTTAAACGGCCGTACTTTGGTTTATTCTCACTTAATATAAGTTTGTTCGTTATATAAGTAATTTAAGTTAAATTCTTAATAAAAGTCATATTAAGAATTATAGAATGTTTCATCCTTCCGATAATCCCACACCTCTAACTTACGCGGAACCCCCAAGACGTAGCTTTCGACAGATGGCTATGTCACAACACTATTTGCTTAAAATAAATAAAGCAAATAATTGTACCCCTCTCATTTTAAAAAAAAGAATAACCTGCTCGACATACCAAATTCTAAATAAGTATTATGTGTTGTTTAGCATATTTCCTTCAGTACTCTAAATAGCTAATATTGAAAATATTGCAAAATAGTAAATATGTTCTTTTAAAATTCATATCGAATATATTAAACCTTTTGAGAGATAATTTACATATTTATATCGTTAAACAAACTAATACTTTTAATTAGAAATTCGAGCAGATTAATAATTAGTAACAATAAAAGAAAAAATATATTAAGTTTTCCTTATTAATAAGAATTTAAACCCTGTTCAAATCTCTCTCCGAAAAGTGATTAAAGTTTGTCATTTGACCCATTTTGTTTATGTTAAAGCATAGTAAAAAGTAATATAAACACATAAAATTGTTGATGATATTGACAAATTTAGACGAGTTAAAAACAAATAGGGATTCAAATGTTTTATTCCTTATAAATATATGTAATATTATACTGAATCAAGAAAAAATAAAGGAATTATTCTGAGTTCAAATGACAAAATTACTTTTATTGTTCTGTGTGAATCAATTTATCCCGACCCTCCTCTTTTCCATTAACTTTGATGGATAGGGTGTATTTAAAACAAACTTCAGCTGATGGTAATGTAAGGAGATTTGAATGCTCTATATTTTTATTCCGGAAATGATTATAGGCAATTTTCACTCTACATATTTAGTCCTAGTTTTATATCGGTTAGACTAAAGAAGAGATTACTGGTATACTCCTTTTGATACTAAGCAAAACGTTTTGCCTCAGAATGTACTAATTTTTTATTTGCACATCTTTTTCTAAGAGTATTTATTACAGATAAATAAAAGTATAATACTGAGGAGCAAAATATATACAATATGATTGGCAAAAAAAGTATGGCGACAAGGTTGAAAAAGTAGACTTTATTATATCCACATAACTAATACACAAGATTTTTTTTTATTTTTATTAATTACTATTTAAGTCCCTAGAGAATTTAAAAACCTTCACATGCTTGAAATGGGTGTGGTTCAAATTTCAACAAAATTTGGCATACAATGCCAACTATCACAAGAATATTAAATGCAGTTTAGTCACAAAAACTTCAATTGTTTTGATATTCACTTGTAAAGTTATAAAAATAAACCGAAAAGGTAGAGTCATAAAAATAAAATGTATCGAAAGTTTTCTAAGATATAAAAATAATAAACTTCAAGAAAACACACGTCGTTCTTTATATTAAATAACAATTAACAATTCCTTATCCAGAGCATTTCAGAATGACTACTTTCCAATTCCCTCTTAATTATCCGATCCTTTGTGGTGATAACAAGCAAGCACTCGCACAAATAATTTATAATGCATAATTCTAAAGAATTCAATTTCTTAAACTTTTGCATTAAATATGATATTTCAAAATAGCAAAGCAGTGTTCTAAATTATGAATACGTTTTACGTTATTTAACGTAAACCCCCCCCCCGAAAAAAAATTATTGCACATTACAGACACCCACCCACCCTCAAATACACACATGCCTACTTATATACAACCTCTGACAATAAAGTTCGGTGAAGGAAGTCAGAACGGACGATCTAGAAACACTGGCGAAACAAAATGCTGCACATGAATAGCAGCAGGTGTTGACAATCTGCCCCCACCGTTGTTCAGTTGAGCGTCGTTTGTGTTCCATGTAAGAGACTTGTTTCACAAAGCGCTTGTTTAGTGCGTTGGTTCTTTACTGAGAACAGGAAAATTAACAAACAAAAGATCAATTTAAAGTTTCGTTTTAAGCTTGGCAAGACACCAACAGAAACTTATTCTATTTTGGTACGTGTTTATGAAGATCAAGCACTGTCCATGAAGTGTGTGTAAGAGTGGTTTTCAAGAAGGTCGGAAAAGTGGTCCTGACGACCCCCGTAGCGAACGTCAATGACGAAAACATTGAGAAAGTGAGTAAGCTAATCCCAAAAGATCATCGATTATCCACCATTATCGCCAGATCTCAATCCTACAGAAGTCTTCCTATTCTCACAACTCAAATTCGCTTTGAAAGGAAAGAGATTTGACGATATTTCTGACATTCAACGAAACATGACGCGAGGCTTTTGAACTCCATCTCAAAAGAAGACTTCTTGCAAAGTTTCCAGGACATGTATAGCAGATCTCAGTGGTGCATAGTTATAAGAGGTTATTTCGAAAGGCAATAAGGAAACTGTTGTTAGTAATTCATCTACGTTAATGTGTTACAGAACTATTCACTGAACTTTATTGTCAGGGTTTGTTTATCAAACATCAAAGTATTAAGAATATTTACGGCATTTCGCTTACTTAATGTTTCGCATTTTTTTCTTATATATTGTATACTTAAACAGCTCTTAGAGATTTAAAATTTGAAATAATTATTTGTGCAAAATACTTACCCATTTTTAAGTGTAAAATTAAGAATTAAACATCCATATTTGAATCGGATTAATATCAAAGAAGAGAAAAACTAAAATTTGCAGCACATTTTATTTAAAGAAAAAAAAAACTGTCCAAATATATATACTTTTCTAGTTATGATAGTTTAAAATAAATTATTAAAATAATCTGAAATCTAAGTTGATAATCTTAACTGCGCAACGAGAAATACTTTTTTGAAATATTGTGGCTATTAAATAAAATTTGAATGCTATATTACTACAGAAAATTATTGAATCCATAAAGTTATATATTTCACAGTGCATCTTCTCATAATAAAGTTCTCAAGTTTTGAAAAGTTTAGAAAAAAGAAACTTTATATATAAATATATATTTAAGCAAAACTAGTAGCACACCTTGATATAGATAAATAGAGAAATTAAAGTACATAATATATTTTAAAAATCATATTTGTAAATCTCAATGAGATTTAAGGTATCCGATTACGTTCGGAACCATGATTTTAAAAAAAAGCATAAATGTATAATTTTCATGATATTTAGTGTCACTTAGATTAGAATGCATGTATAAAATTGTTTTAAGGACACACACACACACATTTTGATAAAAAAAAAAATATTTAAATACAATATTTTGGCAAAAAATTAACTTAGAATAGCCTTTTTTTCCAAATGTTCTCCTTTTGTAAAAAATGCTTCTATTGTATTAATATTTTGCCTGTATATAGCTCAGACCTTTGTATAGAGGCTCAACTATGATTTTTGAAAAATTCAAATTATTTTCAGAGTTACAACTATTTGAAATAATTATCGGCGTATTTTCTTAAAATTTCTCCCTTCTGTTTTCGTAAAACATGGATAAACCGACTTCCGAGTTAAGCACTTCAAAAATTCTAGTTGAGGCTCTGTACAGAGGTCTGAGCTGAATACAGGTAAAATATTAATACAATAGAAGCATTTTTTACAAAAGGAGAGCACTTGGAAAAAAGTGTTATTCTAAGTTAATTTTTTGCCAAAATATTGTATTTAAATAATTTTTTTTGTCATAATGTCCTTAAAACAGTTTTATATACATTTTCTTATCTAACTGACACTAAATATCATAAATATTATCCATTTAAACTCTTTTGCAAAATCACGGTTCCGAACGTAGTCGGATACCTTAAGAAAACCTTAATATTTTTTTAAATTTAATTATTCTTAAGAATCATTCAAATGTTTACATAGCCAATACTTTGGTGTTAGTAGTAGCGTAGACAGTATTTATATTGTTATAAGCTATTTACAGTTTGATTTGATTTATAATTTTTAGGTGCTACTGTTACCAATTGTAACAATGTCTTTCATCATTATGCAATCCAGTCAACGAGAATTTAACATTCAAGCCAAAGGTATCATCGAGTACAATTTACCTTTCACCTATTCGGGTTGGAGTGAAGGATCGAAGCGAAAGTCGATTCAGCTGTGCGTTGCCCCAAGAAGTATTAAAGACAAACTGATCGATTCAATTCAAAGTTCTTTGTCTAATCACTTGAGGAAGTTCGTGAAAGTCTTAATTTTCGAAAACGAAGATTTTCTTGATGCGGAACTAGCTGCAAAGTATATAGACAACTCAACAGAATGTGACATAGGCATTGTATTTAAAGGTCCTGGATCATACGTGCTTCGAATATCAGGTAACGTTGACATTCATGGAACTAATTAAAAGATTTTGGACTTCGACAGAAAAGTATAACGTAAAATATGTTTATTTTTGTCACTTAGAACAGGATAAATTAATTATGTTGTTCTTGTATTTACTCAGTTAGCTGCAAACATCATATTCAACATAATATTCGTCATATTCCTTTGCTTAAATATGACAAGAAGGAAAAACTTTTAATATCGTGAAGG
>BMAV01002826.1:49230-65969 GCA_019973955.1 Trichonephila inaurata madagascariensis
AAATATAATGCTTTTTTAATTGCCTATACATAGATACCTGTAACAGATTGATCTAATTTACATATTATTTCGAGGTATATTCTTCTAAGATGTGTGTGGAATGGGGTTCCACGAAAGCACCTTCAAGTTTTAGGGGTTCCAAAAGTTGAAAAAGTTTGAAGACCACTGTTTTATTTGAATAAGTCACTTGAGCCATACTGTACGTAGTTACGGTAATAGTTTTCCAATTTTTAATTTACCTTCATAGCAAGAGTACTATTCCTTGTGATACCTATCGTAGTGTTTATGTTCTTTTAAATTTTGCGCATTAAATAATTTTGCATACTAAATAGATTATTTTATATGTTATTTGTCACAGCAAGAAAGTGCAGTTAAATGAAAATTTACAGGAAATGTTGGTACTTACATGAAAAGCTGAAATTAGAATATATTTTGCTGTCCGATAAAGACATTCTAAATGCAAGGGTCTAGAATATATTAGTAGACGTTAACAAAAATAATCGTATTTCTTAAAAATAAAGATCAATATTATTTCTTGAGCATAAACTTGATAGAAGCAAAATTATTATGAAAATTAATAAGCGTAACGTAGATAAACTTATTTTTCTTATTCTCTGAAAAAAAAATTCGGTGATGATGTATTAGGTACACCAATCAAGGCAATAGAAGACTAATGGCGTTGTAGGCATTTTTTTTGGTCCTTAGGTATTATTTTCTCATTTTAAACATTGTTTTGTTTTCGTGGAAGGTATTTTTTTGTTTTACTTCTAAACTGATATTTTAATTAAAATTTTTTGTTTCTTTCTTTTTTTTTTTTTTTTTTTTTTTGTGGCGAAATGCTAAGATAATAAACGTGGACTGAATGTAGCCCGTTGGACACGAACTTGACATGCGTGTAATAGAAAATAAATGTTTTTGATGGGAAAGTTACCTGTAACATTAAACTTGCCTTGTAATTTGTTTATGAAACGTACGCTTTAGTAGAAGGATTAATTTAAAGGAAAGATAAAATTAGTTGTGTTTCTGTATAAATAATCTGATTACGAAAAAAGAATTTTACTGGTAGGATGTTGAAGAAAAGAGGCTAAATGAGTAATCAGCAGTGTTCAATTGTAGTAGATCCTTCAAAATATTCTCTTTGAAATTGATTTTTCATCTTGCACATGTCTTATTTCTGAGTTAAACTTTTTAATTAAGCTACGCATAACGCTGGATATTATATTAAAGCAGGAGTGTCAAACTCTCAGCCCACAACTAACATTTTTTCAGCCCGGCCAATATATCGGCACACAATACTATATAACAAAATAAAAAAAAAAAATCAACCAAAATTGGAAAGATAGCAGCAGAAAAGATACGTCAAGTGTCAGGACATAAACATTAAAGTTTTCTTGTTCTTTTTTATATGTTTATTATTAGGTATTATTCGAAACAAACCGAAGTTTCTGTGAGGCCAGCCTTAAGTTAAACCTTGTTTGCTTGGCCCAAGTTAGCTTTTGAGTTTGATACCCCTGCATTTAAGTCTCCAGCAATCCGCACTTAAGACAGCCTTCCTTCAACACACACGCAGATTCATCCTCTCATTTCATTATCCAAGCTCTTAAGTTACTTATTTTAAATATTTGCTTTTGAATTTCACCAAATGTAGTAAAAGAACATAACAGAAATCTTCGAAATGTAAGAATGAATGAAGCATGAAATTTGTCATGCGCGCTTATAAAAAATTTTCCTCGAAATGCACAACTCGTATGCATTCATAATCGACACTAAAAACTTGCATCTTCGTTTATGAACATTAGTTTTTTATTTCGTTCTGTTCTTTTTGAAAAATTCGATTAAGGTATCCGACTACGTTCGGAACCGTGATTTTGAAAAAACGCATAAATGGATAATTTTCATGATATTTAGTGTCACTTAGATTAGAATACATGTATAAAATTGTTTTAAGGACATTATGATAAAAAAATTACTTAAATACAATATTTTTGCAAAAAATTAACTTAGAATAACCTTTTTTCAAAACGTTCTCCTTTTATAAAAAATGCTTCTATAATAATAACATTTTGTGTGTGCTTATATAAAGTAAAGACTTCTCCAGAGATTCTGAACTAGGAATTTTGAAAAATTCACATTATTTTCAGAGTAACCATCCATTAAAATAATTATCCGCGTTTTTTTCTTTAAATTTTTTTCCTCTGTTGTAGTAAAATATGTATAAATCCACTTTTAAGTTATATATTTCAAACATTCTTATCCAGCCTCTGTACAGAGGTCTGAGCTATATACAGGCAAAATATTAAAACAATAGAAGCATTTTCCATGAAAGTAGAATATTTTGAAAATTGATCATTCTATGTTCATTTTTGTCAAAACATTGTACTTAAATAATTTTTTATTGCAATAATATTTTTAAAACCATTTTATATACATATTCTAATCTAAGTGTTGCTAAATATCATAAATATTATCCATTTATACGCTTTAGCAAAATCACGGTTCCGAACGTAGTCGGATACCTTAAATATAGTCTCTAAATGCACATTTTGAACACCAGTGTACGAGATACATATGTTATCCAGTTTATTCCAGTTCTTTAGGAAGCCAACTTAAAGTATTTTGTGCAAGAAAATATGAGACATCATTCATACATTGAGTACATAACTTAGCTTAAATATGCAATGTCACATAGCTTTAATTTACATCATTTTCGTTTCAGGGCTGCTTGGCTTTTTTCCGAAATGGTAGTACTCTTTACCATCATGTTTATTGTGTCATTAGCTATTTTCTATGCAAACGTGATCGCTTTCAAAGAGATCTGTCTCCATTTTCTTCTTTGGTTTGGCTTCGGTAGTACAGCAGTGATTTTGGCAATGGCCCTCACACGTTTTTGTGGAAAGGCTTCGGTAAATATATTTCTCACATTTCTTTTTCTCTTTCTTTTCTACATTTATTTATGTAAAAAGTAAATTTGAGAAAACTAAAAAATATTTCTTTTAAAAATATAACATTTTTTTTAAAAAAAAAATTTGATGCATAGTTTAATCGAAATGTTTCATCAAAAGGAAACTCATATATAGTTCCATAAAAAAGATTTATACCTTTCAAAAAAATATAAATGTTTAATATTCCATGCACGAGTCATTCTAAATAACTTGATATTTGTACTTAAATGATTTGATATGCTACAAAACATTTAATCAATAGAATGTTATTCCAGAACTTTTTTCGTTTCAGATTGCAAACTTCGTTCTGACTTTATATATATTACTCGCCTACGTTTCAGAAGCATTTATTAAATTTCCGCTGATTCCAACTAATGTGGGATTCACCGTAACGGACTACTTGCTCATGCTTATTTCTCCTTTTGCATATGCAAAAGGGTTTGATCGGGTATCTGTAAAAGCTTTTTATATTTATATTTCATACTTACAGTAGTTAGATTTTTAATCTACTTATTGAACTAGCTGTGAATTATTATTAAGTATAAATTATTCATTGGTTATTTAAATAGGATCATAATAATTCTGTTTGATTTTTAAGACATTTTATTTTATATAGCTAACTTAATTCATGTAAAACACTTAAACAGCAATTTTAAATGTAAGAATCTACTATGGTCTTGAATTGATTAATGATCATTTATAAATAAGTACACATATATTTATAATTACAGACATTTGGTATTGATTCCAATCAAATTAATTAGTTTTTTAAAAAATGATATAATTTCTTCAGATGTTTCAGATTATTAATTAACGATCTCACTATAATAGGCCCACTAAAATACTTTTTAAAATATGAAAGAAAAAAAAAAAGGTAAAACAATTCGTTCTCTCTCTTACTTTTCTTCTATCCGAATAATATTTATATGAATGAACATTTAAATAAGCATAATTGTTAATATATGAAAAGGCAATTAAAAATTCCATAGAATTACATTATGGTAGTGAAACTGAAATAATCGGAGGGTTTTCCAATTCACAGATGAACAGTTTGTTACATTCTGATGGGTAGTTCCGTAATAATGAGCCATTACTTTTGGATACCTTAAGCCCGGACACCCTGTATATATGTACGAGGGATGGGGCATAAGTCATGGCAACTATTTTTTTTTTCATGTATATATGTGAATGGATCACAAACGTGTATGTGTCGTGTGGAAGTTCTGCAGGCATAGTGTGTATACAAAAGAACAGATGGCTCTGTGGTAGCTGGTAGTAGCGCAGCGAGGGCTGTGAAATTAGTCAGTTGGTGAGTGTCGTGTGATGGAAGTAACCGTGTTGATCAGCGTTCTTACATCAAAATAGCCATTCACCGAGGGAAAAATGCGATGGAATATCACAGTGAATTAGTGGAAACCCTTGGAAATAAAATGCTTTTCCATACCGTACAATAGCACAGTGGGTGTACTGTGTTGTCATTCTTTTGCACCGTGAAGACTATATTGTCTTGTAAGCTACCGTGATAAATTAGTGTGTTACGATATTTCATTGCTATTCATTGTCCACACATGTAGTTAACACCTTGTCCTTTCGTCTGTATATGTCACATTTTTCAACCGGACTGTTATCTTCAAGAAAAAGAAAATTTGCCATGACTTTTGCCCCAACCCTTGTATATATATATTCTAATACTTTATATTAAAAAGAATATATTTATAGTCACAGAATATTTTTGAAAAACAAAACCTTCTAAAAAATTCTAAAAATTTCTACATAATATAAATGAAATTTCATCAATAAAATCATTTATCTCCGTTTTTAAACAACTCAGTTAAATTTTTTTTTGTTTTTTTATGTACAATTTAAAATCGATAAGAGAATTCGTAGAATTAGATATACAGAATGTAATCCAAAAAATGAGCATGTTTGAAGTAGAGTAATTAAAATGCATCTAAGTTTTTAATTCAATGCTGCATTATATTAATAATATTCTTTTTCTATCTTTAATGACTGAAACATTACAACTCTAAGAATATTTATATATTTTTGCAAAGCTACATAAAAATATTAATTACATTTTTAGATTGGTATATTAACGATGCTTAAACAATTTTTTTCTTCTTAGATTTTGAAACAACATGATTACTCCGGAGCAATGCCCGCAATTTTGCTGGTTTTTGCAGATTTCATTCTGTACGCTAGTATAGATTTTCTGCTGGAATACTTATTCCCATGTAAGATAGCAGTTTATAGTTATTTTCCTTAATAAATGTTAAGTACAAAATCTGAAATTCAGTTTTAATTTTAAGATGGATTCATAGCACCTTGGAAAAAGATGAAACATTCAGAACATCTTAAAAAATCAAATTCAAAAAAGGAGATGAAAGATGAATGCGAAACTAGATTTATAGAGCAAGAACTATGCCCCCCTGGTTCTGCTCCCTACATAAAGTAAGTTTAATTTATGTTAAAAATGCAGTATTCGTAAGAAATTTATATTTATTATTTTTACTTGAATATGTATCTAGCTTATGCTTTGCTAAAGCTTTTTAAGATGTTTATTATGATTATTTTTTCCAATATATTGTACTTATTATAGTTTTAAAGAATTTATAATTCACACACATCAGTTATGTTTGCAGCTGAATGTAGCTGCGGGTAGCCTAGTGGTTAGAGCATCGGACTCCAGACCGGAAGACCTGGGTTCGATGCCACCAAATACCCTCCGAATACACACGGAGTACGTGCTCGTTAAATCAGTAGGTCCGAAAGTCTTGTGGGCTGAATCACGAGTGCAGGGGACTGGAGAATATTTCCCTCCCATTCAGTTACATGCCAAAATTGTGGAGGTGGAGATAGGTGGTGTCGCCATCTATCGTCCCTTCGGGGAATTTCGCCGAGCTAATTCGTACTGTCACCTGTATAGTGCTCAAGGCCTGGGTCAACGACAGGCGTACTTCTAACCCTTTGCCACGATGACTTTCGTGGGCCTCGTTCTGAGTAGGTCAGATAGGTGGCATTAGCCACAACACAAGAACACACTAAATGTAGAAATTAATATTTCTTAATTTCAAATTACCGTTTCGGAAGATATAAAATACCGTGTTTAAGCAAAATAGATAAAAAATTAGGTAATAAAATTTAGCCTGCTTCGATAATTCCATATATTCCACACTGTAGAAAAATAAATATTTTAGTAATAAGGATTCATTAGCAATTGTTATTTCTCTTAGATAGGTAATTGAAACTGTTATTCTCTCTATTTCGTTTCAATTGTCTAAGGCAGTGGTCTTCAACTACACGGTGTTTGAAGGAACCCATTCCACTTTTAGAAGAATATATCTGAAAATAATATTTAAAGTACAATCTACGTAGAACGAGTATCTAAAACTGTATTTCCGGTGTTGAGAAACACTGCTTCAGATTCTTGAGTGGTCATACAAACTCTATAGGGAACGAGAATCTATTTTATTTACGCATTTATAATTTTCTTTTCAATTTTTTTCTTTTGGCTCCTGCAACCCCTGGGTATATCTCGTGGAGCCCTAAAGTTCCGTGAAACACAGTTTGAAGGCCACTGACCTAAGGCATAGAAGCCCTAATTGTAAAGGTTTTCCGGTTTCTTATAAGGAGGAATAATGCTAATTTAGGTAAATTTGAGTGAAATATTGATTAAATTTCACTATAAAATAACTATTTACATAACTTTATACTTTAATTTATATCTTTAAATTATATTTTTATTGTTTTTATTTCTCGGAATTCGATAAACAGAATCCCCGAAAAATGACGGATTGAAATGTAGGTTATGTGTAATTCTTCAAAATTTATTGCAACTTAATAAGCTGAAAATTTTTGTGTTGATATATTATACAGGGTGATCCTAAAGTTCGTTCAAACTTTAAAAATTCATTAAAAAAAAGGAATAAATGATGATAAAGAAACACAGTTTGCAAAAAAGGGACTCTCAATGATGTCAAAAGTATTTTTAGTCGTTCCTGCATTAAATCAAAGACATGTGTTTTATGCAATAAGCTTCATACAGAATGGTGCACCTCCATACTATGCAATCCAAAACATGATTCCTATAGACTACTTTCCTGCAAAAGTTGTCTTCTTCATAGACTCCTAAGCGGCAATTTTAATTTAAAGAAATTATATGCCAACTGACTGCCTTAGCACAGTTTAATGTCGAACAAAAATTGCGGAGCTAATATCATATGGCTGGACTGTGGCCTTAAGTGGGTCCCAAGTAATGTTGGGATCGCCGGCAATGAGAGGGTCGACCAAAAAGCCAAACAGGGAGCCGAGTCGTCTCAACTAAAGGTCCTCTTGACTCTCAGAAGAGCAAAGAGCATTATTTCCACATTCATTGACAAATACAGAGTGTCCATAATTGAACTGCAAGTGCTCAAGAGGTGTTGGAGAGAAAACTACCTGGGATATTCCCCCTTGAAATTTGGTATCTACACGTTTCAAAACATGCGCAGGTCAAATATGCGAGAAAAAGAAAACACCCTTTTCACCCGATAGATGGCGCTGTACCGTATTCCAAAGCTCACCAGTGGCATATACAACTTCCAAAACCGATAGAAGGAGCATAACGATATTCTAAGAGGCATATAAACAATATAAAGCATCCCTTACAGTTTATCAAAATTCTATACATCTCGCTTCAGTAGTTAAATTTTTACTGTACTATTTACTCAAAAATTAGCTTAAATTAAGATCACAAATTAAAGAATCCATAAAGACGCTTTGGAAAACAATTAAACCATCATTTATTCAATGAAATTATCACATAATGTGCTCAATATGCGAACCACCAGATGCAACCATATGCTGAAAACGCAAAACAGCATGGTCCACCCCGTAGCATTTAAAATCTCTGTTGTAACACACCTCACGTATCTCGTTATGCTAGATTTCAATTCAGCAACAGAAGCCTATCGTTCTATATAAATCATATCTTTCAGATGTCCCCACAGAGAAAAATCACAAGGATTAAGTTTAGGTGAACGTGGGGGCCAAGCGTTTTCAAAGCCTCTGCTTATGACTCGGTCCACACCAAAGGTATCATGTAGCAATTTTGTAATGGGTTTAGTGATGTGAAGGTGTGCTCCGTCCTGCATAAATATCTTGGTTTCTAAACAATGTCTCTTTTGCTATACTGGAATCAATTGTTCTCTCAACATCGTACCGTAGTTAATCCCTGTTAATCTACATGGTTTGGAACCACTTGGAATTGGGGTGTCAAAGAATTACGGACCCACAAGTAAATCACAAGTCATTCCACATAATTGTTGAATAACTGCTACCATTCTGATACAATATCTTCACTAACAATGCACGTTCCTTCTTATTCAGAGTCATGATTGACAATTACTCAATGATATCTTGTTTTTATATTGTTCGATGGGCTTAAAATTTGCATATATGCCGCCGATAAGCATTGAAACACAGCACAACGCCATCTATTGGGTGAAAATGGGGATTTTTTTTTTTGCATATTTGATTTGTGCATGTTTTTAAACGTATAGATACCAAATTTCACAGGAATATTCCGGTAGTTTTCTCTCCAGCACCCCTTGAACACTTTCAGTTTAATTATGGCCACCCTGTATACTAACGTGACCCAAAGAACTAAGAGCCTTGGAAAGCCATGGAAACTCTGGCTACTTTGGGTCCAATCCCGAGGTGCCTGGAGTGAGCCGAGGCTGTTGCTCGTTTTCGCCTAACCACCGGTCATGACTTTTTGGGAGTATACCTCCACTGGCTTGGCCTGATTGCTGACGAGGCCTGCCCACTCTGCGGCCATGTCAGAATGGATGGCAACTACCTGATCCAATGCACTGGACTTGATGAATACCCGACTGACGACATCGTCTTTCGGTACTTGGAGGCTCAGCGTCAAATGGTCAAGAAGCCAAGCACGGGCGTTGGATAAATAAAAATATAGACTACTTTTGGTGGGGGCAGAGTGATTGGTCGAGGTTGCAAAATCTCACGGTCGCCTTAGTTGTGTCGGACGATGTTCGAGAGAAATGTGGAAGAACTATTGTAAGAATAAATTAATGGAGTGTACTGTTATCCTGTGCATTGTGTGTGTGTGTGTGTGTGTGTGCTTCATTTGTCAGCTCTCTTTATGGGTGATATGTTTAACTAAAAATGTTTTTGTCAGTAAAAGTCCTACTTTCTTGTTATTTCTTTTTTGTAAAGCGTGCTTCATCATTTCTTCCTTTTTTTTTAATCAATTTTTAAAGTTTGAATGAACTTTTGGCTCACGCAGTGTATAAAATTACATATAAAAAAAAGAAATTTTAAAACAATTTTTCAAAATGTTTTAAATTCTTTAAATTTTGTTCAAAGAATATTACTCTCAGCGTTGTTAGATTATCTTAAAAATCCAATAGAAGAGAATAATAATAAAGACGATAAAGGGGAATGTTTTCGAAAAAAAATTAAACCTAGATGGAATAGCTTATTTACAATATGCTCACATTCGTACTTTACCAGAGAATCTTTATCTGTTAAAAGTATTAATGATGATTATAATTGCATAATGAAAACAAATACTCTACATTGTTTTGATGAATATATAAATTTAGTAATTTTTTTTAAGTTAAAAAATGGCTCATTTACAAAAATAAAAGCTCTAAACTTTATATAAATCATTGGAATTTCGTTTTTTTTAAAAGATAGATGTTTATCTTTTCTTTTTTCTGTAAGAAATAATCTGATAACATATATTTTTGTGTGTGTAATATAGGAAGCTTTAATCATTTCTATTTTAAGCTATTAAATATCATAAAAGTAAAGTAATGTACAAAGCGTCTATTAAAATATTCTAAAAATAACATCTGATTACAATTACAGGATAGAGAAAATCAAAAAGGCATATTCATCATTCTCCAAACCCACTACAGTTTTGGATGGTAAGTATACAACTAAATTTATATTTAAATTTTTAAAATATTTTATTGAAATTAATTGAAAAACAAAAACACTTTCAAATACTCTATAGTAGGGAGCAATTTTTTACTTCAATGTTTTGTATACATGCACAAAATTAAATTTCGGTTGATGAATATGAAGAAGAAATGTAGAGCATGAGTAAAAGTTTCAAATTAGAAGCATACACGTATAACCACATAACGATGGAGAAATGTAAGTTTAAAAATATGTTGAAAATGAATATAGTTCATGCACATAGGACTTAACAGATAACTGAAAAAAAGAATAAAAAGCTTCCAATCATGAAAACATTACAATTATCATTAATAAGAATATATAAGATGTACAAAAATTATTGTATAATAAGGACATTTAAGTCAATTATATAATATCTCATTATTCCATTGAATTTATTTTTCTCTAATGGTTTGAATAAAATTTTTAATTTTATTGAGGATCATGATTACTACGGAACTCTGCCTGCATGAAGATAAATCCCTCATATGTTTGATTTCCTTATAAATCTGAGAATCGGAGGTTTGTGGATATCAGGCTCTTTATATTTCTAATATGTTCATCCTACAAAAAAGTTACCAGAATATTCACGCTATACTAAGTAATGCTACTCTTCATAAGGAGAAACTCGATCGAAATGTCTAAAAATAGTAGAGAATCTCAGTTTTAAATAATAAAGTTTAAATAAACTTTTTGTGTTACGTCTGACGCTTGTGGTTATTTAATATTTTTTTTTTTGTCTTTCTTAAAAAAACAACTTCACACACACACACACACACACACACATATATATATACAGGATTTGATTCGATTCCATTTCATAAGAATTCCTAATTATTCCTAGGCAAGCAGTTGTCTTTTTTATAGGTATAAGCTTATTTGTAATGTAATACTCAGCGTCTATAATATTAATTTGGCAAGTACTGGTATTTGCCAAAACCTAAGCGAACTGTATAGAAAAATAACTGAAAGTTGGTATTATTAAACCTTTTTTTTATAAACTGACTTTATCAAATATTGGGTTAATGGTTTTTATTGCCACCCATCCGGTATAGGGGTTAGTGACGCTGACTGCGGTACCGTAGGGGCTGGGTTCGAATCCTAAATAAGGCATGGATGTTTGTGTTGTAATCCTTCTCTTCTTTGTGATGTGTGTTACACGCTTACTTCTATGTAAACTCCCGTGTGATACTTTATGGTGAATGGGGTTATAAATGTTCTCAATAAAAAAAATGGTTTTTATTATAATGTATTTCTTTCATTGATAGCGGAAAATATAAAATCCATTTGCAAGGGCTATATGCTCTATATCTTATTGAAAATTTAAACTGGGATTTAAATTGTGCGTCTCACCACATGTTGAAGACATTATCTAGGTCACTGACTGTTTTATTTGCTTGTTACAATAACTGCCTCATATAAGCTTTTGCAATGGTTATTTAATATTATACAGAATGTATGCAAGTGATTTTCAAGCGGATAAAAAGAGGGGTGCGATTATTTAACTTTAATGTAGATGTTATATTCCATTTTGTGTCAAAATAGGGTGGTGTTTTTAAAGAACATAATCATCAAAAACTACAGTTTGTTTTTAAATGTTCTAGAAGATTAAAATAATATATAATCAATAAATGTCTAAATATATATTTGCTATAAAACTTAAGACATAAAGAAATACGACCCAGTCAAGCTTCATGGATTATCGCCATTCACTCATTCATGACGAATTTTCCTGGTGGTCTCTTGAACGTACAGCATGTGCATTTAATGTTTCTCACACATGATTATTGTGAGTATATTAAATATGTCACACCACATGTGAAGGTTACCTTGTCCTTAAGCAGAACAAATGGTGCAAATTCTGGCTGCAGTATATCTTGTTGCAGGAAAAATCGCGCTAAGACACGCTGTGTGAGAAATCTGTTTTAAGACTTGTGATCCTGGAAAATGATACGGTTACAACCTTTCTGCACAGTTATATGACTCTTTTATTGGTCAGGAGATACTATTTGCGTGCTTCGTTCAGGTCACTCATTCATTTCATGCAGAATTTATTCCAGCTCATTTATTGTTCGGAAGGCTCTTACTTTTCTGTATTTGTACGGAAGGAACTCGTGTCTGTGAGTTGCTTGTACGCACGTTGAAATATTATCTGATTGAGTTATGTTTTGTGTGTAAATCTTTTCTTATTAAATCTTACTACTTCTCTTACATTTTCGTTAACAGATCTGTCAATATAGTTCATGTCGGGCTTTTTAGCACTAAAATATTACTCCATTTATGGCAACAAAAAACAGTTGAATAAAAAACTCTGCAAAACCTGAAGTTAGCCTCTTTTACTTGAATTTTGCATTTTGTTGTTGATGATTGGTAGATAGTTGTTTGAAAGATACGTTTCTGTTGATTTGAATCTTATAAGTGGTTAAGAAAATATTGTTTTCCTTTTGATCAAAACGTTTGAAAGAATTTTTGAACTGGATTTGTGAGTAGCTTCTAGTGCATCTAGTAAACTTCCTCTGCTGTCTCAAGGATTGCATTTTGATCCCTCTTCCCCAATTATATTTGAAACTTTGTTTGCTTGTCGATGTCTCTTCACCTTTCATCAGAAGTTTTCATATTTCTAATACATCTCATATATAAGAAAGTCTTAAATTGAAAAAAAATTATAACGCTACCATTAACTGAAGTTTAAAAACTATTTGAAATAGATGATATATTTATCTTTAGTCAAACTACCAATAAAAAAGCAGAAAGTCATAAATCGAAAAAAATNNNNTTAACTTAAAAATTATCTATCCAACAAATATTTGACTTAGAATCATTGAAAAAGATAAAATATGTTTAGTTTTGATGGTATAATATATAAAAAATGAAAACGGATCCATAAACACAAAAACTAACAATAACTTCCATCAGTTAAGTTTTAGTTGCTAAAACTAAAACTCAATTGATGAAATATTACTTTTAGCACTATTATTTTAAAAAAAACAACAACACTGTAACTCTGTTAAAAAGAATAAACAAATGAACAAAAGTAACGGTAAATAATGTGTAATGATCACCAAATGATGACATGAAGAATTTAATTTGGTGCATTGAAATATGTATGTGACATCATGTGACGTCATATCGCAAGAGCTAAGAAAAATTGCTTTAAATTTGAATTTTTAGAAATTCTAGGACGAATTTTTAAAAATAAAAACTTTTAAAGGTGCATATGTTGAACACTCATAGTTTCATGCTTAGGTTTTTAGATTGTTGTGCTATACGCGAGCGTGCACACCGCATACAGACTTCTTTAATAAGTTATGATATTGAAATGATAATATGGAATTGATGTATGAATATCTATTAAACGTGATATTTTCATAAATGTTAATTTTTTACTTTTTTAGAACTCACTCTGTCAGTGTTTAAAAGCGAAATAATATGCCTCTTAGGCCCTAATGGAGCGGGAAAAAGCACTTTCTTGAAAATCATTAGTAGAGCCATGCCTCCAGATAGTGGAAAAATCACGTCAGAAACTACAATGAAACTTGGGATCTGCCCGCAAGAGAATATTTTATACGATGAATTGAATGCTGAAGAACATCTATTGCTTTTTGGTCGTTTGAAAGGTATCCCTGATTCAGAGTTAAAATCAAAGGTAAGTGAATTGTATGAATTTGTTTTCGTTTGAAAGTGAGCATAAACTTTTTTTTTTTCGGTTAAAAATTCAAACCAAGTAATTTGATTAGTAAATAATATTTTTCTTTCTTCAAAAATCCGAAATAATAGCGAATTCCTACAATTAGTTCACTCTATCTCTATATATATAAGTTAACTCAGTGGCGTAACAGTCCATGAAGGCCAAGGCCTACTGTGCCAATTCCGTAAGCGTGACCTTAGGCCCTGAAGTGCATGAGCAGATGTTTCGGTCAGGTGTGTGATCAGTCTGACACAAAAACCCAGTGTTAAGTTCCCAAGCAAGCTTGGTACTCATTTATCGACCCACTGAAGGGATGAAAGGCTGACTCAACCTTTCTCAGCCCGGAGTTTGAACCTCGGATCTGTGTTGTGGAAGCGCAATGCACTAACCATTCAGGGTGTCATATATATATTTAAGTTAACTTGTAGTGAATGACACTTGATGTTAATACAATTTTACCCCTACGGTTAATACCTACAATGTTAAATTGAGCTTTTTCATGTATCTTTTCCTCAGAAACTGTTAAATATAAAAACTTCAAATTTTGTCCGTACATTAAATATACTTTTATATTTATACTGAAGGAAGAATTTCCAAATATATTGTTCAGTTTTTTTCAAAAACATGCAACGTAAAAGTATCACTATGAATTTTTTGAAAATTTTCATTTTTTGGGGATAATTCCTCTCTAGCAAAATATTTTGGGATTATCCTCAAAAGCTTACTTCAGCATATGTAATTAAACATAATTTATATGAATTAAAAATTGCATGTGCATTTATAGAGTAGGTTCCGAGATAAAAGTACACGCAGTTTGAAAACAATTATTTTGAGAAAATTACATTTTTAATGTAAAAAGTCACTTCTTCACAAAAATAATGAATTGCAACATGTTTTTTTCCTATTTTATTAAAAATTAGTATTTTCTTTATTTTATGTAAAATAGGAAACAAAAAAGTCTTAAATTACCCAGAAAATACATACATAGCATTTTTCAGTTTTTGTTTGACGAGATATTTTGTAGCATTTACATAATTTTTTTCAAATTCTGTATCAATTTTTGAAGAATTTTTAGCTTTGCTGCATAACAAACATCAAAGTTGACCATAAAGCATCATAAATATAATGGAAAAATGTATCAACATGGTTTTGGTATGACTTTGTGAGTGCATTTGGGAAAACGTGATTATACGACATTTCGAAAGTTTTCATCAGGATTTTGTATGTTCACATGCAAACACAGATTCTAAAAGTTTTAAATTTCACAAGTTTCTTTGAAGTGGACAAATTATTTCTTAAGCATCCAAAATAGTGAATATTTAAGCTTAAAAACTTGTCTATCTCTGTACAATAAAGAAACATTTATATTTATACTGAAATGTAATTTATCAAATATATTGTTATTTTGTTTCAAAAATAAACTTTTACTTATCATCACTGAATTTATTCAAAGTTGACAATTTAGTCATGGCATGTGCTCTTTAGCTAAATGTTTTTGTAATATTTCTAAAATATCACTTTAGTATGCACAAGTATAAGGAATATATAATGTAAACTTGCTGTGTATTCACATACAGTAAACTTAGAAAAATTTCAATTTTTAAACACAATTTTAAAAATATAATTTTTAGGAAACAGTAATTTTTGGAAGCAATCATACCTCATCAAATATCCTGCCCTAATTTTCTCTTTTTTAAATATTATATCCTTCCTATATTTAATCTTTTTTTCTTTTTGCATTGTGGAATAAATAAACATATTGTCTTCATTAGACTATCCATATCGAAACATCTTATGGCCCATTTACAGCTTATTCAATAGGGAATTAGTTACTTATTCAATCTACTTCCTATTTTTGATGCATTTTTAAAATTTTGATGTATTACATTTGCATTGCATTTTTTTAAATTTTGAATAAATAGGCTATTTAATAAACAAAAAGTTAAACTTCTTCAATGCATATACTTTTTCTTCAAATAAGAAAAATGACATTCAAATTAAAATTTTTCCTTTTGTTGTAATTGTTTGATTAGAATTAATTAGATTAATTCTACGAAAGAATGCAAACTTCCCTCCAAAAACCGATAAACAGTTATACTTGCAGTTAGTCTACTGTTAAGTTAAACTTCTTCAATGCATATACTTTTTCTTCAAAGAAGAAAAATGACATTCAAATTAAAATTTTTCCTTTTGTTGTAATTGTTTGATTAGAATTAATTAGATTAATTCTACGAAAGAATGCAAACTTCCCTTCAAAAACCGATAAACAGTTATACTTGCTGTTAGTCTACTGTTAATTACGTATGAATAAATAAAACCATTTGAGGCTTTGAAAGTGCTTCTTTGATTTAAAAGGACAGTCTTTATTTTTTTATGTGCCAAAGTAGGTGTGGTATGAGAGCTGATTATTTTTTAAGTCCTTTTGATATGCTTCTAATTCATAAAATAGTAAATATTTTATATCACTGGAAAGGTCATGAATTGGAGATTTTAGAAATGTCAAAATCTCAAAATCGATAATCTGAAAATTTTAGCCTACTGGCTGCTCTTAATTCATTAATTAAATTAAAAAATGAAAAAATAGTCATAAACAAAATAATAGTCCAAAAGCATATATAGAAAAAAAAAAACGTTCTTTGCGTCCCTGTAGCGCAATGGCTAGCGCGTCGGACTTGTAACCTAAGGGTCATGGGTTCGAATCTCCCATGGGATGGCCTAATTTCTGAGAGTGCGATTTTTTTTTTTATTGTACTATTTTATTAGAATAGTTTAGTTTAATTAATGAATATATATATATATATATAAATAGTAACACACAAACAGTCCAACACCCTATATAGAAAGGAAAATGGAAAATGGCTTTCTATTTTTTCACTTACTATTGTGAATTTGTCATATGTATATATATATTTATATTAATTGTAACTATTTAATAAAAAATAACTAGAAAATAAAATTTTTCTCCGTTTACCTAAGTAGGAATTGATTTAATGTGTTTTTTTATATTCCTTGTTTCGTTTTAAAATCTCTCTTGAATCATAAATATAAAAGGAATTTTTATTTTTAAGTTGTGAAATAATAGGAAAGAAATATTTTTTAAAAATGCATATTCTCAGAATTTCATATAAAATGAATGAAAT
>BMAV01002826.1:66506-121167 GCA_019973955.1 Trichonephila inaurata madagascariensis
AGGGTGATTCGCATGATACCAAACCAACAAACTTGCAGGGTGTGTAGGGGGTTAAGAGACGACTCGGAATCACTTAGGAATGCAGGGTCGCCAATCACATATATCCGATCTATAGTGAAAAGAAGCCGAGAAAAAGAACATAAACAACCACATTAAAGGGATAGAAAACATTTTGTTGAAAGGTTTTACTGCAACGGTTGTTTGAAATTACAAACGGAAGTCGTCTGGCAGACCTCACAGGGGTGCTGTTTAGAACTCCTTACGTTCTGTAAAATTTCCCCGGGCAATCATGCGGTAGGAGGCGCCGAACGGAAGGCTTCGTGAAAACAGGCCTTGCTCGAAGTTGTCATTTGCGATCCGTTTCCCGAATTAGCACGATGAAATCGTATTTAAATGAGGAATTGTTCGATGTGCTGATCGTGTATGGAGTTGAGGACTGTAATGGGCACGCCACTCTGTGGTTGTACCATTGACGTTACTCAACAGGCTTGTTCCTCTTTCACACGACCATTGCAAGTGTGAACAATAGGTGACGTGAGTTTAGTTCTAATCACGAGTTAGCCGTTTCTACAGCTGAATATCTCATTGCTCAAATATCTGTAATTGTCGTGAGAAAAAGTGACTTGCCAAGAATCTTCTAGAACGTAAGAAATTCCATGCAGTGTCACTGCCAGGTTTGCCAGACAACTTCTGGTGGCATTATAATTTCGAATATATGTTTTAGTACAACCTTACAACAAAATGTTTTCTATCCTATTTATGACTTTCTGTTCTTTTTCTCTGCTCCTTTGCACCATAGTTCGCAACTACGGCCTTTGCGACCTTGCATTCTTATATGATTCCGAGTCATCTCTGTAACCCTTACACACCCTTCAAGTTTGTCGGACTAGTAGCGAATCACCATGCATAGAGAGAGAGGGGCAGAGATATTTTTAACTGGATAAGAAACATATCGCGTGTGATTGTTTCATAAAATCCTTAAAAAGTTTATATTTTGAAAAATATATTTAGTATTGAAATTGTCGTAATTAAAGAGATATCTCACAAATTTTTAACATGAGCTTAGAAAGTATATGAGTATTTGTCTAAAAGTACACTACTGGCCATTAAAATTGCTACACCAAGAAGGCGACATGACTACAGACTTAAAATTTAAACGACAGGAAGGTGTGATACGCAAATGATTAGCTTTTCAGCGCAAGCAGACAAAGCAGGTGCCAGTAGTGACATCCACAATGTGTTTAAATGAGGAAACTGTTCAGCCGGTTTCTGATACATAAATTGCATTTGAATGTTGTTGCCTGATGAAAAGTCTTTACGATGCTTCGTGTAAGAAGTAGAAATGCATACCAGCACGTTTCTGACTCCGATAAAGGTCGAATTGTAGCTTACCGGGATTGCGGTTTATCGTACCGCTGTATTGCTGCTCGCGTCGGTTGAGATCCAACTGACAGTTAGCAGAATATGGAATCGATGGGTTTAGGACGGTAATACGGAGCTTAGTGCTGGATCTCAACGGCCCTCTCTGTCACTAGCAGCCGATAAGGCAGGCATGTTACCCGCATGGCCTTAAGTGATCGTGCATCCCCGTCATGAGCCCTGAGTCAAGAGTTGAGGTCGTTCGCAAGACAAAAAGGTCTACACATACAGTTCAACGAGGTTTGTCGCAGCATGGACTCTCATCTCGGAGACCATGGCTGCGGCTACCCTTAACGCTGCATCACCGGCAGGAGCGTCTTCAATGGTGTAAAAACAACGAACCTAGACTCAAGAATGGTCAGACGCCAATTTTTCAGATGAATCCAGGTCTTTTTTACAACATCAAGATAGTCGCATCCGTGTTTGGTGGCATCGTGGTGAACGTACATTGGCAGCGAGCATTCTTTATCGTCACACTGGCCCACCACCTGGCATGATGGTATGGGATGCTATTGGATACACATCTCGGTCACCTCTTGTTCGCATTGATGGCACATTAAACAGTGTAGTTCACATTTCTGCTGTGTTACGACCCGTGGCTCTACCCTTTTTCCGAGCCCTGCGAAATCCTACGTTTCAGCAGGATAATGCACTACCACATGTTGTTTGTATTGTAAGGACCTTTCTTGATATAAAAAATGTTCAGCTGTTGCCCTGATCTACATGTCCTCCAGATCTCTCGCCAATAGAAAACGTCTGGTCTATGGCTGCCGAGTGACTGACTCGTCAACATACGCCAATCGCTACGGTTGACAAGTTGTGGCATCGTGTCGAAGCTGCATGGACATCTGTACCTATACATACCATCCAATCTGTACATATCTGTTTGACTCAATGCCCAGGTGTAAAGTGCTGTTATTACTGCCAGAGGTGGTTGTTCTGGGTACAGATTTCTCAGGATCTATGCACCCAAATATCTCGAAAATTTAATCACTTGTTATTTCCAGTATATAGTCCATTTTATTATCTGCATTTCTTCCTGGTGTATCAATTTTAATGGCCAGTAGTGTGGATACTACAATATAGTAACGAATATAGTAATAATACGATATAATTAACACAATCTTATTCCTCTCTATATTGAATAATTAAAAAATTCATTGATTCTCAAATTACAGCTAATTTAGAATAAGCAAAACTAATTAGCAACAAGTTAAAGATTAATGTAATGCAGCATTGTGTGACTTCTGTGATAAAATTCTTAATTTTTTTTTATCGCCTAAATGATGAATTATTATTGTAACAAAAAGAATAAAATTATTTCACCATGACATGGAAACTCATAATGTTTTGACAGTAAAAAATAAAAAAAAAATAAAAAAAATCAGAAATTTTTTTTTTGGAAAATTTATTTATTCCTTTAAGAGAATTTATTACGAATGTACGATTATTTCAATTGTATTTTAAATTCAATCATTTATCATTCTTAACACATATAGTTTCCAATTTAATCTTCCGAAAAATTTAAGAAAAGAGTTTTTAAAGCTGTAAAATTGTGTTTAAAATTTATAAAATTTTATTGTGACGTATTACTTTCTAATTATAAAAAAAAATTAATTATTAGTTTTTTAATATTACGTAAAATGCAAAGCTATCAATTTATATAACCTTGAAAATTCTTTTTAATTTTAAGGTGATGGTAGCAAGTTTAATCAATGCTTTGTAATTAAATATTAAATCTTAGAAAATTGCCTTAAAATCTGCTTCAAAATCATAATATTACATAAAGAAATAAAAATAAATGGGACCCAAAAAATTCCTTAGAGTAATTACATTGAATTTTCAATCCTGCAAATAATGTATTCTATTCACTCAAAATGCTTCCTTAGAAGTAAAGTAACATGATAAAAAAATAATGCGTTGCCGTTTTATGAAATGAGTAAAAATGAGCCGTAAAATAAATATTGCAATGTAAATGAAGAAGGGCGAGTTGTCAGGCTATTAAATGATTAATAATGTAATCCATCATGCATTGCTTTACAACAGTACAAGAAGGATTACGTAGAAATAAATTGTTGCTATGGGAACAGATTAAAAAACTAACGATTTTTAATTCTTTTTTGTGCGGAAAATGCATTTTGTTAACTAAAGTATATTGGAGTAAAATTTGAAAACTATCCGCTGATTACAATGTAAGAGAAAAGGCCGTTGATTCTGATGTCTTTTTAAAGGTCACGTCCATCTTGTTAATTATGTGTGTGTTTGCTATATATATATATATATTATCTTATTTATTTAGAGAAAATTCAGTTAAGAGCTGTTTTACATTCGGCAAGTTATTGACAGAAAAATTATTTGTATAGATTGCTTTATAATTGAGTTAATTTTGTTTTTCATTTAAATAATATAAAAAAAAATTTTAAAAAAAATGCAAGTTAAGTTTAGTTTTTCAAAAAAAAAAAAAAAAAAATTTTTATAAAAATTAAATTTTTTTTTCTATTTTTTTCTTGAATAGATATGCATAGATTATATTCTAATTATTATGATTATGTTTAATATCATATCCAATGTTCTTCCATAAACGTGTATTTGGATATGAATTATAAATTTGTGAGACGAAGCTTCGAGCAATAGAATTGTACTGAATTTAAAGAGAATTTACAGCCTGGCCTGAGTTTAATATAGCATAGACAATATATTTAAGCAAAATATTACATTTGTGACTTTCAATTAAATACACTCTATAACGAAAAAAAACGACGCACCGAGGAGGAGTTGTCTGATTGCTGGCTGAAAAGTTGGTGGTTGTTAAGAAAATACATATAAAAACAAATAATTAAAATTTCCGAACAACGATGATTATTTCAACCATTTCAAGGAGAGGAATTCAATAAAGCCTTGGTCCACCTCTGGCTTCATCCAGCATGGCATTGACTGATAAAGTTTCCGGATGGGGTTTAATCACCCCAAACATCCCAAATGTGTTCTATGGGAGAGAGATCATGTGACCTAGATTGTCGAGACAGTGTAGGGTAAGCTTGAGGACAACTATGAACAGCATGTGCCACGTACGGCCGGGCACTATCATCCTGGCAAGTCCTGGGTGTCGCAAAAGAAACGGTAACACAACCAGTCATAGGATACCGTCCAAGTACCGCTTGCTGTACAGTGCGCCAGAAATGACTACCAAAGAACTCCGGCTATCAAAGGAGATGACACCTCAGACCATAACGCTCTGTTGTGGGCATGTGTAAGGTGCAATAGCCAGATCAGGATCCTCACGTTGCCTTGGACGTCTCCAGGCACGTTTGTAGTTGCCGTCAGGACACAGTTGGAAACGTGGACCGTCACTAAAGACTACACGTTCCCAGTCAGTGCAATTCCACGAAAATTGAGCACTGCAATCGGCTTTGATGGCATCCATGCGTGAGAGGTAAGCGGTTTAACGATTGGCGCGAGTGTAAATTCCGTTGTCTCATTCGTCTGTGAAGGGTCATGTTGGACAAATGTGTGAGGTTCATACGGTGGATAGTAGATAACGACGAATCTGGTGCTGTGATAGCTGCTTTGAAAATCGCTCTGTTGTGACCTTCGGTAGACCGCTGCTGTTCTGACGCTTTTATCTGCCGTTGCTTATTCAATCTTGCCAACATCGTCTTAATCACCTCATCTCTTTGACCCAAATGTCGAGCGATTCTTCGATTTGTTCAATCAGCCTCTTCCAATCTGATCGAACTTCCTCTTTCAAACTCTGACACCTGCTCGTAATTTGCAAGAATTCTTCGGTGAGGTACTGTTACAACCGACGTAAAATGTCGTAGTCAAAATGCAAAAGAAATTTTGACCATCAGATTGAGAATCACTGCTTATATACACCTGCTGAATGCGCAATTCCGATGCGCTGGAGATAGTTCCAGCTATTCTTTCATAGGACATCAAATTCTAATAATTTGCATGTCCGTTTCAAATGTATTTGTATAGAAAATTTTGTTACAGTCGGACAACTCCTTCTTGGTGCGTCGAGTCTTTTTGTTATGGAGTATACAAGATGTCGTTTTGAATGATTTTATTTGCTCTAACGGATTTATTTTTTATTTAGTTAATTTCCAGAAGTTTATGTACAGATTTTCAGTTTAAGTGACTTTTGCATTTCCTATTTATTATTATTTTTTTTCTCTAAGTCAATTAAAAGGGAGAGGCCATAGGAGAAGGTGAAACATTTTTAAAGTTGAGATTAGTTGAGCTTAAGTTTTGTGTAGAAAATATTGCAATTAAATTATTCGGTCACTAACGCAATTAATAATCATATATTATTAATTATTAATAATACGCTGAGTTAGGATTGGATTTGACCAGTATTATAATTGTTGTTTCAACATGTATTCTATTTTTTTCTCGTATGTAATATGTTTCTCTCTAGTAGAGACTTTGCTCTTCCTGTTCGAGATGCGTGAGTTACAAATTTACTTTCTTAAAATAAGAGAAGTATTGAATTCTTTGTAAGATTTTAGCATCACTTTCTGAGACGTTCCTTTAAAAACACTTACTTAAAAATTACTTTAATAGTATCCGCAAGAATTCGTCAAAATTACGTTAAAATCTTTAAATTTATTTCTGTTAGCTTATTTTTTATGCATTATAGCATTCAAAATATTATATTTTTTCTAAATAATTTTTTTAACTTTCATATAATTTATGTGACTTCTTGAATATTAGAGAGAGAATTTTTTTTTTTTCTGTATCATCTAAAAAATCTTAAAACAAAAGGGGAAAAAAATGTTTCTTCAAACTGTTTCCACAGTTATCTGCATTTTTTATATATATAACTAATGTTTCAGCTATAAAATCAATCATTAAATTTGGAAGTGCATTTTGTTATGATAAGTGCAACAATAAATTTCTATATTATAAACAGAAAAAATAAAGGAAACTTTTTTTATCATATTATATATTTAAACAAAACTTAATTATTTTTTATTTATGATAGAATCCTTTGAAAGTGAAAATCTTTGTTTTATTGCAATATATTAAAATTTTCCTTATGTTTTTTTTTTTAAATTTGAAACTAGCATGTATTCTGTCTGCCCATTTCGGTTTTACACAAAGATTCACTTAACACAGCCAATATGCCTCTCAATTTTAAACAATAGTCAGTTAACGAGATAAAAGTATGAGCTGGTAACCCAATCTACTCATCCACATCACATAAAAATGAGGACTTTCAGCGAAAATAGCTTTTCTTCAAATAAAATACATGAGAATCTTTGTTGTTTTGATATCAATTATCCAGTAAATAATCGCCTAACTTAAGTAGTCAAGTTTACTAAAAGCAATGATTGCAACAGTTTTAGATAATCAGATTAAAAAACTATATACACATTAAAAGTTTTACACATTATCTTAATTCTTATTTAGTCTTATTTTTTAATGGTTAATCATATTCAGTAGTATAGTTAAGATTTACAAAATAATTCTTTTTACTTTAATTTCTATTTTTTTTTTTTAATTTAATAATTTATTTATTATTTTATCTATTTTATTTATCAGGCCGGCTGGGTGGCATGGTTGGTTTGTCGCTGGCCTTCTGCTCCTAAGGCCAGCCCTCCGGCCCAAGTTGGTGAATTTTCATGATAAGAAAAACGACAGCGGCCATGTCGTAGATTATACGGCATGTAAAAGACCCCTAGAGTGTCCGTTTGACTTGGGTGCTCTCGGTAAAATTAAATCCTAGTACAGGTTCACATGGTCAGAGCTCAGGTGCTTCATTCTAGGGAGGAAACTGGGCGTCAAAATTACCTGCGGAGATTGGTATTCGACTATATGCCACACTAAAAAGAGATACCAGCTTCAGCGGAATGTACTAGGTCTGCAATGGTAAAACACCAATCCTCAGCTCATTGGAAATAAAAAATATTATTTATCAGTTTATACCGGGTGTTTCAAAAGTCACGCACACCAACCTTTGTGGTTGAGTTTTAAAGACAGATGAGTTACGTTAACAAACAGAATAAAGGATTAACAAAGGTTGAACGGTTATCTTTTTTGTTAGGTGCCAGACATGGCAAAATCACAATAAATGTTCAAAATGATGTCCGTTTTCCTGAACACACAATCGAACTATTTTAACCAAATTAATTGGCACTTTACGAAGAGTGAGATTTAATATTCGATATTGCATGAAGGATGTTACTCTTAAGTTTACCTAGCGTATGGGGATTATTCCTGAAGGCGACATTTTTCAGATATCCCCAAAGGAAAAAATCTGGAATTGACAAGTCCTGTAAACATGGTGGCCAACGTCCTTTAGAAATGACACGATCATCGAAAAATTTAGTTAAAACTTCCATACTGTTCCCTGATGTGTGACACGTTGAGCCGTCTTGTTGCAACCAAGATACCATTCATCGCTGTTTAGTAAGAATATGAATTCCGTAATGATGTTTATGTAGATGGACGGTCTTTTCAATGGACTTCTTTGTAAATCGGTCTTCACATCTACCACTTTTGTTTTCACTATGGACGCTCTACCCAGTTGCTTCCTGTCTGCGACCAACCTTGTGTCACGGAACCATTGCACTAAACGTGTTATCGTTGATACCTTTTGTGGCGTTTTCTCCTGGATATTTCTGCTGAAATGCATTTATCATAGGCAATGAAATTTTGTAGCGAAATAAAATTCCACGTAGCTATTCTTTGCTCTTGGAAAAAATTCATGCACCTGCCGTTGCGCTCAACTAACTATAGCTGACAAGCTTTTTGGAACTGATGTCTGCTACTTTCAAAACTTCTGATGATGGGGTCCCTGCTGCCATCTAGTGACAGAAATCTCAACCAACCCTTTTGGTTTTTAAGGATGTGCCATGCGGATGTGCGTGACTTTTGAAACACCCGGTATAATGAAAACAGTTTTATAAATCAATTCTTATACATAGAACAGGTTACCAAAAGACAAATTGTTTTAAATTTTCCCTAATTACTAATAAAGAGATTATACATATGGCACTTACCTATAATACCAGCGACTAATTTCATCAAATCAAGAATGTTGCCAAATTCGGCGATGTGCATCTGATAATGAAAACCATTCCTGTGTGTATGTTCGAGCACAATTATAACAACAATAACAGCATTTGGTGACATTTTTTGAATTAGCTAAGTCTTTTAATTTGTCGAAATTAAGTAAATATCGACGTAAGTACCATAAATATAAATATGACTCCCGTAAGAATTTTTAGCACGTTAAACTTGATATATATACGTAACAGCTTACGTATTTTCTACATTTATTTGTAAAATAATTCTTGATATAATATCGTTATTTATTTCACTAAGGATAAATTATTAAGATTTACATCAATGGCAACAGGAAAAATACTTTGAAACTGAAGTATTATTTACACGCGTCGAGCTCACGAGAAATAATTTGTACACTCTCATATGCTTTCTTTGACTGAATTAATATCATTATATAGCCTGGAATTTTACTTTTATTTTTCACAACAAAAACCTTTAAACACGTTTACGGTTCACAATCAATAGTTACTTTAAAAAGCCTTTCAATAGATCATTTTAAATTTTATTATGATTATTTAAGATGAGGGAGGATAGTATATATTTGAAGAGAGAAAGAAAGAAAAAGAACCTACTTCATTACGCCAGTTATTCGTCTTTTCGAAATTACATTCGTAGTATGCTTCGTAAAATAGATCAAAACGCTAGCATATCTGTCTTTGCTCTAGATGTTATCGATTCCATTGTTCTAGATCTGTTCGCTGATTTGGCGGCAGAAGCAAGACAGTTCATGATAGCAACACAGAAACGGACGTTAACTGCTTGGGATGTTCAAGCTGCAGTTTTAGAAAAACTGAGAGGGGAACTGGCAAAACACGCTGTGTGTGAAGGACAAAGAGCTATAACAATCTTCAGTGATGTAACGCGAAAAAGAGATAAATACTGAAAACTTAAAACTTTCAAAATAGGACAATAAACTAACACAGCTTTAAAACGATTATGTAATGTTTATGCTGAAACTTCTGATGCTCATAATTTCAAACTATTTGTTATCCAATAGCTTTGAATACATTGTTATGCATTGTATGGAATTGTATACATTGCGCTACAGTTAAAACGCCATTAAAATTTCTTACGTTAATATTCTTGTTCATACTGATGCTTTGTAAGTAAAGTACGTATTTTAAATGGTAAATTTGTAGCCCTTTTATTATTAAGGCCTAGTTTTATGCCATGTAGTAATTCTGACAAGGTTTTTGGAGTATAATATAATTCATATTTTTGGCGATGGAACAAAAAAGGTGCCGAACTGCATCAACATCTATATTTTCTGTGTTGGATTTCTTTGTAATATAACAATAGTTATTTGTCCAATCAGTGATAAACAAAGGTCTCAACTGAAATAGGGATTCATTCCAGCACTGAAACTCGTAGGAGTGAGTCGTAATGGAAAATCAGGTCGATGACCAAATCGTTCATATGGAGGACGTTGGTACCTCCATCCTCACAGACGAAAAAAAATGTGCAAAACTAGAAAGCTTTGACAAGCAGATAAGAATCTTTTCCGCCAGGAAATATTACATAATGGAAATGCTTAACATCGATGATTTCAATGTTTTTCTAAGTTTTTAAAGAGCTTTGTTTTATTAATTTTAATTCCTTTCTCATCCAAGTAAACTTAATTTTCATAATCTACTAAAGTAATTTATTTACACTGGAAAAATGGTATATTTCATTACAGGCATCTTAAAAACATCTGATTGGATATTAGAACCCTACAGGGCTATGTACTCTATACAGTTCCCCAACGTCAAATGGGTGTTAAAGTGAAGTACAGAGTGCATCTTGGGGCATATAGATGTTGATGAAGTTCGGCACCTTTTTTGGTGGCATTAGAATTTTTTTTTTTTTTTGGCAATCTCTCTGGAAGAGATCACCAAACTATCGATATGTATATATAGTTGTCCTAAATTAGTAATTTAAGAAAATTAAACTCAAGTACTTACGTATTATTGCACCCGTATTGGCGACATTATATGAAACGAAGCACATATTGCTGATTCAGAACGTACGACACACGCGAAATCGGGGTTGCTAACTTGGCAAGTTACCTTGAACGTTGGCGTTGTAGCGATAGTATGTAAGTACCCACAAACTCATTCTAAGAAAAATAAAATGAATACACGTTTTAAAAGAAGGATTGAAATTTATCAAATTAAAGAAAAAGGTTATAACGTTATTAAATAACAATTATATACCTTTCCTGAAACAACAGATTTACTTTTCGTACGAACTCTATGCGGTACTTAAGTATTATCGCAACCTATTGGCGACATTATATGAAACGAAGCACAGGGTTGCAAGAAACGTACGGCGTATAGGAAATCGTGGTTACAAATTTGGCGAGTTATTAATAGAGTTGGCAATTGTTGTGATAATACGTAAGTACTCTCTATGTAAGTGTACGTGTATATATATATATATATATATATATATATATTCTTCCAAAGGAAGATAAACCATTTTTTTAGGAGCACCAAGAAAGATGTAACCTGCTCATTCACATTCTTGGTTTTGCCATACGAACTTTAGTTTAAAATAGAATTGATTCTTATGTGAAGTGATTTACATTCTTTTTTGTAATCGAGGAAAATGTCTTTCATGACACTTCTTTTCCAGACCTCAATCAAATAATCTCAAAAGAGAATTCAAAATTATACCTAATTTTCTTTCTTCAAACCATTTATTCTTTCTCATACGAATATGATTCTCATTTATATATTCCTTTCTTAGATATTTCACAATAAATTTATCAGTCAAACCCTTTTCTATCAAACACATTTCATTTTTACGTGCTAAACATTCGATATTTTTCTAAATCAAATTTCTAGCAATACATTTTTAGTATCTGTAGTATTTTTCCCTTTTCCTTTAAATCATGGGAAAAGAAGGTAAATTATACCTCTTATAATCATTCTGCTCAGGCACATTAACCACAGCACATTCCAAAAATATTATATAAGAGAATTCGAAATAAAAGTTTTTCAACCAGAACAATAAATGTTTTTTTTCTTATAAAATCGTCTTTTTCTTAAAAAAAAAAATTGTCAACCAATTTTACATAAAGAAAAGCAATCAAGAAAAAAAAACACATAATTTAATTTGAATAATTCCTTATTAAAGCAAATCAGGTTTACTATAAATTAAACAATTTGCCCAAATGAATTCGTTATCGCATCATGAAATCTAAAAAATACCACCAAATTTGAAGGGCACGCTATTTTTCACTTTGATCAAAATATGATCCAATCAATTTTTATAGTTCTACGTATCATTTTTTTTTACCAATGTTTGATAAGCCATTTTATTCTAAACGAAATATAAATTCAAATAGTTCTGAAATAATCATCATCCGCCAGCTGCCAATAAACAGCATTGTTTTACTCTACTAAATTAAAATTTATATTTAGACTTAATGTGCATCGTCAAAATGTGCTCAAGTTTGTTTGAATCAGTAGGAAAAGTAATTTTAGAATTTAAAATCCATTTCTGATTTTAATCCTTGACTTTAATTTGGAAATCAATTGCAGGGGAAATTGTCCACTATCGTAATTTGCTTGAAACTGCATATGGGGAAAGTTAGATAAAAATCGAGGTATAGCATTAAGTGTTCCTGTAAAATTAGTCAATCATAATACTTAGTAACCTCAAGGTTTTCTTTTTGTTCCTATTTCCTTTTGCGTTTTGGGAAATTTTTTGACATACGGTTAAATCCTAGTTGGGTTCATACTTTTGAAGGCGTGGGTAGCCTAGTGATTAGAGCATCGAACTCCAGACCGGAAGGCCTGGGTTCGATACCCGTGCCACCAAATACCCTCCAAGTACACACGGAGTACGTGCTCGTTAAATCTTGTGGGCTAAATCACGAGTGCGAGGGACTGGAAAATATTTCCCTCCCCTTCAGTTCCATTCCTAAATTGTGGTGGTAGAAATCTTTGGTGTCGCTATCTATCGTCCCTTTGGGAATTTCTCAGAGCTAAATCGTACTGTCATCTGTATGGTGCTCAACGCTACGGACAACGATAGGCGAATATCTAGCCCCTTGTTACGATGAATTTCGTGAGCCTCGATCTGACTACGTCACACAGGTGGCATTAAAAACAACGAAACACACTTGTGGCACACTTATTATGACTGACGACGATCTTTTATCTATATACTAATTTATTTACATTATGTACGGGGAACTATATCAAAAAACGGAAACATGGATAAAATTCTGCTTTTATTCTAAATCTTCCTCCGTTGCGAATTCCGCTAGCTCAATAACAAGTTACATAAATAGAAAAGACAACAGGAAGTGCGAAATATAACATGAGTGGCAACATTCTCCCACCTTTTGTATTGCATACAATCACTTTAAAGCAATAGAAAACATTAACAAATTACTACACATTTATATTACAAAGTTAAAATCTTATATATGACATTAAAAAAGTAAAATTATTAACAGTTCACAAGTTCAGTCTTTTAACAGGAATTAACGGACGGCCACATCGAGATTTCTTTCTTTCCTCCAGAACATCAGCAGCAGTAGGGCCCGGGATTTGCGCAGCTATATCAGTTCCTTGGTGGTCCTCGATGAGATGGTCACTAGCACTGAGCTCCAAAGGATAAATTCGTTGAAGCGGTCGTATGATCTCACCACTGGCTAGTCGTAATTTGGCCACACGCTCCATGCCGTCCTTGCCTGGAAACAATTTGATCACTTGAGCCATAGGCCAATAGGTTTGGGTTCTTCGATTCAACTATGACGACTTCTCCCGGAGAAATCATCTTTCTTCTTGAAGCTACTTTGGGACTTCTTACTAACTCTCCGAGGTATTCTTTGTAGAAACGTTTGCGTAAATTTGATCGTAAGGTGTGAAAATAACGCACTCGTTTCAATATATGCTGAGAATCAATCAGATCCAAATCAAATGTTTCTCTTTCTTTAATGTGTTGGATTAAATGAGCAGGTGTAAGAGGTTTCAACTCCTTCGGATCGTCTGACAAATATGTCAATGGTCGCCCATTTATTGTAGCCTCACAATCGTAAAGGAAAGTCATCATCTCTTCATATGTTACGCATGCTTTGCCCAAACACTTTCGGAGGATTTATTTTATATTGCGAACCATCCTTTCCCAAAATCCACCGTACCATGGGGAGGAAGGAGGGCTAAACAACCATTTTATTTTCATTAAAGAACATTCAGCTTGAATGAAATCCCAGTCCAAAGATTTCAAAGCATTTGCTTCTCCTATGAAGTTCGTACCATTATCAGTGTATAGCGTAGAATCTCTTCCTCTTCTTGCCCAGAATCTTCTCAAAGCTTGCATAAACGATTCGGTGGAGAGAGATGAGACTAGTTCCAGATGGTCTGCTCCAGTTATTTGAAAGGCTGCAACTCTGTGTATTCTGTCGGGAGGTAAATGGATCTGGGTTAACTTTGCCAGCTGTCAGCCTTTTGCATTTTATACATTGTCGTAAAATTGCTCTTACAACTCTTCGACCCTTGGGAATCCAGAATTTTTCTCTTAATTGTGTTAAGGTCGTTAATACTCCAGAATGCATTAAGGATCTATGAGTATACAAAACCAGTCTTTCTAGAAGAGGATGGTCTGGCAAAACTGTAGGATGCGTAAAGTCCTCTGGATCTTGGCTGAGAATCAATCTTATTTGAACTTTCAGGATGCCATTTTCCTCGAAAAACTGTATCGTATCCTTATACTTCTTACGTATTTCAGAGGGCCATTTTGACTGCAGGATTTTTATTAGTCTCCTCTGCCTTTTGAATCTCTTCGAATGAAAGTGAATTAACTAACTTAGGAGAGTTTCTCTTAATATTGTTGCAGAATCTGAAGCAGAACATAAGCAGTCATTCGGAGAATTTTCTTATAGCTCGAAACGTACAGGAATCTCCAAATCTAACTTCGTTTCCTGTGGCTAAATTTGTCACAACTGTCTTACGCCGCTCTAGAAATGCTTCATCCGGAGTCTCTGATACCTCAGAACATGGCCAATATTCTTCTTCACTATACAGCCAGCCGGGACCCTCCTACCATTTTCTTTTCAGGAGATCCGACCAATCACAGCATCGGGTAGCTAGATCAGTAGGGTTGACTTCTCCAGGGACATGTCTCCAGTCATCTATATTGGTCAAATCCCTGATTTCCTTCACTCGATTTCCAACGAATGTGTTCCATGGTTCTTTTTTCTTAATCCAGCTTAAAACCACCATTGAATCGGACCAAAAGTAGGTTTTAGAAGCAGTTCGTAGGATAGAATGTACAGTTTCTACTAATCGAGCACTCAGAGCTGCTCCCAACAATTCAAGTCGTGGGATTGTGGATTTTTTCATTGAAGCAAGTCGAGCTTTAGCTGCTATGAGTTTGACCGTAACTTGTCCTTTGAATTCACATCGCAGAAAGGCACATGTAGCGTAAGCAAAGGCAGAAGCATCTGTGAAGATATGCAGTGTGAAGTCATCGTAATTCTCAGCAAAAACTCTTCGAGGTATTGTACATTTAGACAAGAGATGCATGGTTTTCTCCCAAAGTCTATATTTATGTTCAAGTTCTAGAGGCAACACCTCGTCCCAGCCTATTTTTCCACTCCAAGCTTCTTGCATAAGCAACTTTGGTAACAATAAAACTGGAGCCGTAAAGCCAATCGGATCGTATACTGTTGATCACAGATAGCAGTACCCTTTTTGTAACTGGCCTTTTTTGGGTACAATCTAAATTTGATGGTAACTTGCAAGAAAGTTCGTCGCTGACTACATCCCAACTCAGGCCAAGTACCATTTGCATATCTTGATCTTCTTTAGAGTAATTAGAAGCCCAACAGCGTAATTCAAATGCACCTTCTTTCATTATTTCTATGGATTGCGATTTCAGTTGTTCCAATTCGGTAACGTCATTAACACTCGTAACAAAATTATCCACGTAGAATCCTTCTTTTAAATGACTAATTGTCTTCCTGAGGCTTTCTGTCTGGAATTTTTCTCGTTCTAGATGGTAACTTATAGTGGAATTCAACAGAAAAGGGCTGGAGGAAACGCCGAAGACTACTCGACAATGACGATAAATTCTTATTTTCAAGCATTCAGCATTCTCCCACCATAAAAATCTAAGGACATCTCTATCTTCAGTTCTCAAACGTATCTGTAGAAATGCCTGTTTCACATCTGCAATTACACCTATGGCACCCAAACGGAATCTTATAGTAAAGGCAGTATTTTATGTATAAGACTTGGGCCCACACTTAAGCATTCATTGAAGGACGCAAATCCTGGTTTCTTGAACGAAACGTCGAAAACTGGACGGACCTTTGTGGTATTGCTTGCAGGCTTAATGATGGGTTTGTGAGGTAGGTAATGGGCTTCCTTGGCAAGCTGATCTTTTGAGACAGCTTTTATAATACCTTCTGATTCCCACTGTTTAAATACGTTATCGGAGGCTTCAAAGTAATTTTCGTTTATCAAACGCTTAGTTGCTGTACGAAGTCTGGATTCTACTGCGTCGTATTTATCATATAGAGCAGAATGTCCAGCTAGCCATGATAAAGCCACTTCATATCTTTGATCTTCACAGATCCTAATTGTTTCCTTAAAATGTTTCTTCTTCAAGAAGGCTTTCATTTTTCTTCTGTCTGTGGGATCTGTAATACCCAAAACTTCTAAATCCCACATTTTAGGCACGTGCATATTTTGAAAGCTCTTAATGTGACTAGATTAACCACTTCCCTTTTCTTTCCCAGTCCTAAAATTGTCCAACCCTGCAAGGTCTCAATTGCAGATACTCCTGAAGAAAATACCTCTATTTTGCCAGTCAAAATGCTTCCAAGTATATCAGCTCCTAGAAGAACTCGTATAGGTGGTGAATCTCTTCTAACATCTGTAAGTTTTATTCCTCGGGAAGCAAACTCAGAAAGCAATTTCCTATCATGTATTCTTGGCAGGGTTCAGCATATCTTTTGTTGCTCGAGAAGAGACAACGGCGTTGTACATTTGTGATTTAAACTTTCCACGTTTACCATGTATTTCTTATGCTCAGAAGCAGGGAAAATTCCTCTACCAAACAGTCCTTGAGAAAATATTTCTCTTCCAGATGGAGAAAGGAATAGTTCTGCAGCTTAATTCTTTTCAATATAGGACAGCTGGGATCCATCGTCCATCAATGCTCGAACACAGACTTCCTTGTCTCTATTTCGTAGTCTGATCACAATAGTTTTGAGGTATATTTCATGTTCAGAGGGAAGAGTTGTTAGTAATGTTTCTGTAGATTTCTGCTCATTATCGGTTGTTCTGTCCTTAGATGAAAAATTAGTTTCCTTTTCCTTGCGTAAATCTGGGCAAAGTAATGGATAATGTCTCCGTTTGCAAATTAAGCATCTCACTCTACTATGACATCTTTTTGCTAAATGTCCAACCTTAAGGCAAACGAAACAGCATCTTTTTCTTATAACTTGTGATTTCCTGTCCTCATAACGCATATCAGATAACTTTTGACAGTCTTGACTTAGATCAGGGTGGTCACAGAAAATACAATTAAGTTTTGCGCCAGTTGTACTTGAAATTAACGTAGCCGCAGTGGATTCATCTTTGTGGACCGATCTCTGACAATATTTTCGTATAGCACCACTTCCCCTATCTTTACCGAATCCTTCACGAGCTAAGCGTATCATTTCTTCTGATTCGACTTCATGGCGTAAAAAAGCACATCAGTTTTTCCAGGGATCTCTGACTTGTAGCATCATCAGTACTTTCTGAAATTCTTCTTCTTTCCCACGCTCGCAGAACATTTTCTGGCAAACATGACTCCACCAATGGCTCAAGAAAGTCAGAAAATCTTTCTTTTGTGCGCCCTAAGCTTTCCAATGCTCTTAATTTTGTTTCTAGCATAACGTAGAGGGTGGCTAAATCAGGGGAATTCTTTGCAGTCGTAGCATTTTTTAGAACCAGTGAAAGTAGATCGCTGACATATATTTGCACTAAGAGATCTTCCCGGCCAAATCTTAATTTCAGCTGTTCGACGGCCTTTGGATAATTTTCAGCTGTTATTGTGAAACTCGATATTAATCTAGCAGCTTTTGAATCAGGCTCCATAGACTGGTATATATACTGGAATTTGTCTACAGCAGTCAGTTCCTCCGAGTCATGAATTTTTGAAAATATACTCCAAATGTCAAATATTCCTTAGGATCCCCTGAAAACATCTTTAATTCAAATTTAGGTAATTTTAATTTTACCACATCACACACGCTCGGAAAAACTTTCTAAAAGAGATCCAGAATCTTTATTTAATAACGTTTCTATCTTTGATTTAAGCTAAAAAAAATTATCTCTATAATCCTCTGCCTCCTCAAAATCAGCTTTGTATTCGGCAGCAGTAGCAGTATTTTCTAAAAGTAAATCAGAAATTTTATTCTGAACCTCATCTAAACGTAAAAATTTATCTTGTAACTGAGAGTTCAATGCGGACAGATTATCGCCATCTTTGGCGTCTTATTTCGTCGCCAAATATTCTTTCAACTAATTCGCCGTAGCCGTAAACGAAGTTCTTAACGACTTCTGTTTTAATTTCAAAGCATCCATATTTATACGCAAACTTAAAGTAGTTACTTGAAATGGTTCGTAATAAATTCTTAATGTCTGTTTATAAAGAAGAAAATACAGTGAGTATGTTTTCTTAAACTTAAATCACTCTCGTAAACATCATAAACAGAATATCGTAACTCAAAAGCAGTAATCTAAATTATTCGTACCTGTACATTTTATAGTTCTGAATTCTTCGAAAGCAGAATTCTGTCCTGTCACGGACGCCAATGAACGTTTTTCATGAAGACGATCTTTTATCTATATACTATTTTATTTATATTATGTACGGGGAACTATATCAAAAAACGTAAACATGGATCAAATTCTGCTTTTATTGTAATTCTTCCTCCGTTGCCAATTCCGCTAGCTCAATAACAAGTTACATAAATAGAAAAGACAACAGGAAGGGCGAAATATAACATGAGTGGCAACAACACTTTGAGGGAAAAAAAAAAACTGGGCCAAATTGTACTAACGGCTCATTTTTCTGTAGCGGACTTCTATGCAATATGACTATAATAATTCGTGAAGTTGAGGATAAATAAAAGTGTGTGTGTGCTAAAATAAGGTCCAACCTATATCATTATAGCGCAAAATACTAAATGTTATTTTTGCCACCGAGAGCTGTTTTAGCTGCTAAGAAATAAGTCAGCTCATTAGCTAATCCCGCTTGAGTTTTTTCCCTGCTTTCACCAATAATGAATTTAATTTTAAAGGCATAGTGTGACAGTGGTAAATTTCCTTTTAATGTTTCTTTCGATAGAAATATTTGTAACGGTATAGCCTCTCGATGGTTAAAACTGATCTTTTTAAAGCTTTGCATTGAACAATTCTATATGCTAAGATTCAGAGTTGTTAAGTTGGGCGCAGCTCAGTTGCCAACCTTGCAATCTGACAATTCTCCTACTTAATTTATTTGTTTTTTAAAAAAAATTTTATATAAAATAAAGAAGATTAATTTTGCTGTAAAATTAACGTTTTTTCCAGTTACATTAAAAAACTGTATTTAATAAATATTTGGAAACTTTTCACTATTTGTTTTACGTGTAAGTTTTTGAATTTCTTCTTTTTTATTTGCGAAAAAATAGAAATCTTATAGCAATAATAATTTTTTATGTGAGTGTTATTGCTTAAAACCGTTGCTATGGCAAAAATTTCTGCGAAGATCGTTGATCAGTTGGGAACTCATTTCAAGGAAAGAAAAATAATTATAAATCAATAATAGTCTCAAGAAAAAAAATTCAAAGAATCGCACTTATTTAGAATTCATTTTCTTTAGCAAAATAGTGAAAATCAGAAAAAAAAGTTTATTGTGGCCGTAGTTGTCACTTAGGGTACTCTTGGAAAAAAAGGGTATAATTATATTGAAGAGGGAGAAAACTACGAATGAAGAGGTCGGTTGATATAGTGTATAACATGAAATTTATGTTTTTAGAATAATTAAATGGTTTTTTTTTATCAAAAAAATCGTTGTTTCTGCTAATAAGAGCTCAACAAGCTTTAGGCACAAATCACGTTTGAACTCGATCCGATGAACTCTGAACCATACGTACTCTATTACATTCTACATCGTTATTTAAAAATTTACGAACACTTGCTCTGTTTCATGCCATTCATTTCGTTTCATCCATCTCAATTTTCCGAAACTCTCTCTATTTTTTAAGATTTAGAAGCTCTACTGACGAAAATTATTTCGCGAATTATAGTAAAGTGTTACTCATGATAATTATTTAAATATATTTTGAACATTTTAATACAATCAAAGTTGTTGATTTTGGTGGTACAAAAGAAGACTGCATATTTCAGTTCAGTGATTACTAGTCAATAGCCACTGCAAAAATACAACTGTGAGCTTCACTAAAAATAAATATGATATTCGCGTATTCGACACATAAGATATGCATCTTTGTTTCAAAACAGTATTTTTACATTTCGTTCAAATATTCTCTCATGAAATTCGATATATATGTATATATGGCAGAATAATTTTAAAAAACATTTGAAATTTAGAAATAGATAAGAATGTTACATGCACATAGAAACAAAATTAGGAATCTTACATTGCCAAAATTCACTTTTAAATTTGTGCTGCCACACATCTACCAGATAAATTTCAATTTAAATATAGTTCTAGATTTTAATAATTAGTAATGATAAAGGTAAATGTTATATAACTTTCTTTTGTTTTCAATAAACCAAGATTAAAAGACAAACTTTGTTTTTAGTATAGTCTTTAAGATAAAATTTTTAAATATGTGTATTTCCACTAATAAGCATATATAACTCTATAAAAATTTTATTTGATTCGCAGAAATTTTTGTCCCAAATTGAAAATAATTTTCCTATTAAAAGAAAAACTAATTTCTGAATACAATTTCTATATTTTTCTAGTTACGGATTTTTGAAATCGAAAGAATTAATACGTTCTTCAAATCTCTGAGAATTGGGAATAGTACTCATGTAATTTAAATGCATCTATATTTACAAGTTTATACCTTCTATCTCTTTAAATGCAATGGATTTCTATAGAAAATGTGTATCTTTATGGGTTATTTCTTCAGTTTGTTTATATAATTATTTTTATTTTAGGTGGAGCATTTGTTAAGTTGTTTTGATTTGACTGCATCCCAAAGTACTATGAGCAAAGTATTAAGCGGTGGACAAAAAAGAAAATTATGTGTTGCCATAGCTATGATTGGAGATCCAGAGGTAAACATTTTACTAAAACTACATTTTGTTCAAATACAAATGAAATAATTTAAAAAAAATTTACTTTCGAAACACTTTTCATGTGTTACGAAATTTAAAAAATACTTAATTCAGTTATTATTATGTATCTGAATTTAAAAATTGCATTTGATATCATAGCATTTAAACCTGACTAATTGCATTAACTCACTCAAGGAGTGAGAGATTTTCATGCAACACATATTTTTTTCTCAGTTATTATCTGTACTTATTAAAAGTCTAGTCACAAAGAGTTCCTTGAACTTTTTGAAGGCTTTTGTTATTATAAGAGCGTTAAAAAAATCCAATTTTAAAACATTTTGTTGATGAGTATTAGATATGCCAAATTTTCACTGTAAGTAATGCATTCTTGATTTTAATCTGAATTCCATTGTTTACACATTTCGTTTCTAGGTGTTACAATCCTAACGAAAGTAATCGTCACAATAAAAAACTTAGAATATTTTAATCCAGAAAAATTTCGCCTAGAGTTACCTACAATTTAAGTAAAACCTGGAAAAATTGTTCAGATTTAAATTAGTCTAACTAAAATTTAATATATAGCGATGTGGGAAAGCGGCCCAAGAAAAGTTTTTTTTTTCCTGTGACTACAGAAAATACTTTATTTTAAAACCCAGGCGTTTCACGATATATCTAGGTTACTAGCTATTCCATCATAAAATATCACTTTCACGTTTAATTCATCAACATCAATTAGTTTTTTAAAAGTTCCTGATATATATATTTTTGGTTAATACTTTTAAACTGCAAAATTGAAAGAAACATTTTACATAGTTTTGAGTCTTAATCCAAATACTTTTTTTTAATAAATAGTTTGGGTGAAAATAATTCTGTAACTAAAGATTAAGCTGCATTCATAACGACAATGGATATAATAATGCTACATTTTTTGTTGGAAAAATATTTTTTAGGGGGGGGGACTTTGCCCTTTAGTAAATACATTACGAAGTAACACCAGATAAAAATAAAATAGAGCACAGCTTCATCATTTATTGAACCATAATAATGTTATACAGCTTTATATTATATATATAAAAAATTAACAGTCTATTCCGAGTACGAACAGAGATTGGAAAATAAAGTGTTAAATCAGGTGTCATCTGCAGCACTTGATCGTGATTTATAACTACGAGATTCGTTACCAGTATCCCGTATGTTGCTTCGAAGTGCGATGTTAATAAAACAACTAACCAATCAATGAAATCCAAACAGAAATTAACGAAAAGTTTGTTTATTTGCATTTTTTAAGGGATAAGTCTTTGCTGGCATTTTCATTTTTTATTGCTTAGAGCGTAATTACTGTCGGATTTCGAAGCGGTTTGCTTTAAGGCTATCTTCGGCTAATGTTAAAGAATAGGACCCAAATTCAGAATATTTTTTTCGATGTAAATGTACTGAACATAATTATATAATTTGGCTTCACTATCCTTTAGAGCAGCGGTCACCAAACTTTTTGACCTCAAGGACCAATAAATTCATAATTTAAATCCCTCGGACCACTAATAGGATTTCTTAAGTATAAATATATTTATAAAAAAAAATTGTGATATGGAACACATAAAATGTACCTAGTTAATAAAATGAAACTATTAATTGTAATCAAATTATGAAAGCTTTAATAATAAATCATAAAATAAACAAAATAACCCAAAAACTGAAAAAACAAAACAATTAAAGAATGGTTTATATAAGTATATCAAACTTTTAGAGCACATTATACATTCCTAGTGCGATGGGTGTTCCTGCTTAATTGAAATAAATTTATGGTTATTTAGATCCAATGTTGTTACTTCAAGATGTGGGTGAGCGAGTGAGTGAATATTAACGTTACACTGTTCAGCTACACGAGGGCTTTTGGCGACGGACCACGTAATTTTGAACCATGGTCGAGTGACGTGGACGACACCTGAGCTGGCCCTCTCTTAACTACCACACCAACGGGAGGATGTTTCAGCTCTCCACAGATTTAGTGTGCATCGCTGACCTACATGACGGGTCTTAAGTGGTACTGGGCTCTAACTCGTGACAAAGCCAGCCACGATCCGATACCTATACCACTCGGCTACCGCGGTCACACTACAAGACGGAGAACTGCATTTATTTCAAGCTGAGATCGGTACCGTGTTTTGATGGCTGTGACAGATGAAAAGGCCTTTTCACATTAATAAGTTGTGGAGAATTGAATCAGAATTTTCATCGCCTGTTCAATAAAAAGTATTTACTTTTTATGGAAAGCCAAAACTGAGATCTTGATAAGAAGAATGAAGTTTAAATTTGAGAGTTCCTTCGGATGATGGTTCGACGAAGCTTTCTTTTAGATGCATGCTTAAATTATTATCCTGAATTTTTTTGCCCATGGATCTATTATCCACATATAACAATGCAGCTAATGCTGTACGATTTACTTAATGTGGCGTTATTCTATAAAGTAGCGTTTTTATAACTTTTCACGTATTGTTATGAATTGAATTATGCATCAATGCATCTTAAAACATAATGTGAAGAGTAAGTATATTCCGTACATTTTTCTGGGGACCAGCGAAATTTTTTCACGGACCACTAGTGGTCTGAGGATCACCACTTTGGCGACCTCTTCTATAGAGAATCTCTTATTTTATCATATTACTCATTTTTATCCTAGTTGATACATTTTTTTCTTTTATAAAATGTGTTTTGCATTTTTCCTCCTATACCATAATGTTAAATGAGCTATCCCTTTACATTTTAACATGAAAAACTAATTATTTATGAAATACTTTGAAATTTCAAAAAAGATATATTATAAACAAATACATGAGTTACAACGTCACAAATTTTTATAAAAATTGAGACATTTTTTTTTGTTTGAAAACGTGCTCCACGTTATGTTCACGCTCTCGTACATATGGTGAAAACAGCCTTAAAACATTCCTAATATTCTATATAATGTTTTTTTTTAAATTGATTTTTTGAACGGCAGAAAAGGTTCTATACCTCCTTAAATAAAACTGAGCTAATGTGTACAATATAAAATCTGATGTCCATTAAATAATAATAAAAAAATGTGATGAATATTACAGGTTCTTCTTCTGGATGAACCAAGCAGTGGAATGAGCCCACATTCTCGAAAACAGTTATGGAGCATGTTGCAGGAATATACGAAATCAGAACGTTCTGTTCTTTTTACGACACACTATATGGATGAAGCGGAACTTTTGTCAGGTTTGTTTTAATATTGAAATATGAATCACACTGTTCAGACTAAAGATGCTTGGTCATTGATACAATCTATGAATAAAAATCTGATTCGAAGCTGAAAATGGTTAAAATAAGGACTAACTGTGGATACGAGAGGTCTGTGGTATTCTAGAAGAATTTAATTAACAAAATAAGACATGGCTGATTATTCGAAACGTAATTCGACTAAAAGGCTTGAATGCAATGGAGAAAATATCTAAAAGTTTTATAATATGCTGTGTCCAAGTTAGAATTCGACAAGATTTCTTTCTTTGTTTAATCATTCGTTGTTTCTATTTTTGACTTTGAAGACGAAAAAAAGATTTCCATGCTATCCTACATTTCTTCAGAGCAAAATATGAAGATACACAGCGCAATACATGGAACCCATTTATAAGCAGTAAAATTTTTTCAAAATCTGATTGTTTGTAAATAGTATCTTGTAGTTCAGTAGGTGTTCATTTACTTCTTCAACAAATAACTTACGTAGCTTTGATAGTTTTCTTAACTTGGTAAATTCTTTTTTTGCAAGTTATTTTGCTTGTGTTATTCAGATGATACATATTACATTTTAAACTTTTCATGCTTTGTAGAATTTCTCTTTAAATCTTTGTTTTTCATACTATTATATCTACTTTAGTTGCGATTACGGAAATTGCACGAAATGTTGTTGTTGTTATAGTAAAGTAATTGTTTTTACTATTATTAGATGTGTATTTCTTACTTCTATTGCTATTAAAATAAATGCATTAGAAAACTCTTGCGGAAAGTGTATTGACGATGTTATTATAAAGCATGCTATAGAATACAATTTTAAATATTGTTTTATTATAGATTGATAATTTAAACTAATCATTGTAGAAGAACAATAGCTATGCTTTCTCTAACTATTGTGATAGAAATTGTATTTTTGTTTCAGAATACATTCTTGTTTGTTCATACACTGGTGTTCAAAATTAAGAGAATTTTAAGATTTGGTCAAATATTTCTAGAACTACTGGACAGATTTTTAAAAAAATGGTGTGTACGTAGGGTTGATAGAATGCAAAAAAAAAACCCCATTCAATAATAATAATACACACACAGGATTTACGTAACACTTATAGGAGTAGGAAAGTATGAAACAGCGATAGCAAAATAGAACAAAAAAAATTGGTTAATAGAGAGTATGGTCCCCTCTTATGCATATACAGGCCTTGCACTGTGGTTTTATACTGGAAATATAGGAATCTATGAGTTCTTTTGGCAATTAATCCCATTCGCTTAGCAACTATGTTTCCAGGCCTTGGATGGTTCTCGGAGGTGGGTTGCGAGTTCCAATTGCCCTCCCCAGAGTGACCCAGGCATGCTCTATGAGGATGATGTCTGGAAATCTAAGTGGCCAATTCATCCGACGAATACCCTCCCCTTCCAGAAATTCGTCAACCAGATGAGCTCTATGTAGTCTCGTGTTATTATCCATTAAAATAAAATCAGGGCCAACTGTTCCCATGAAAATGCAAACATAAGGCTCCAAGACCTCATTACTATACCTCACAGTAGTCTCAGTGCCTCTTTCAAACAAATGGAGGTGTGTGTGGCCATCCACCGTGATGCCTACCTGGACCATTAAGCCTTGTTGCCATAACAGTCGATTTCTCGGGCATTGGAGAGCAAGCAGCGGGTCCGATGTTCTATTCATATAAAAGTACGGTGAAACTCACTGGTTAGACTGAGCTGGGACTCATCAATAAAGAGAACGGTCGCCCATCGATCCGTACTCCAATCTTATCTGATCTCTTTAAAGATCTTATCTGATGTAGGTCTTTTAAACTGACCTTTTCGCAGAACTTAATGGAACTAAAACAACAGGTCTTCTCGCAAATAACCCTCTTTGATGAAGTTTTCTGGAAACGAGCTTATAAATCTTGTTATTCGATTAGATCTTCCACCGCACACGTAAACGCTTACGTATTCGACGTACAATATTTGCATCGTTTTTTCGAAGCAGCATTTTTACAATTCGCTTAACTCTTTTCATAAAATTCGACAAAATATGAACATTTTCTTAATTTGGAACACCAGTCGCATGCAAAAGATCCCTTGAGTATACTTTGATACTCTTTGCAGAGTTGAATTCCGGCAAAAAAAAAAATTAGTATCCAATGAAAACTTGAATTGAAATTAATTCAAATGTCAAAAGTTTGGTTGCGAGAGCCGCCACTAGACGGTGCTACCACTGAAATGGCTCTCTCTTTGTGGAAATTGCCATGTCTGTGAAGGCTTGTGTGGCAAAACTGCAGCCAGATCATTTGAACAAAAAAAAAAGCTTTGAGCTTATTTTATTACAATGAATTAAAATATTAATATCAAAACCATGTTCATATAAATTATGAAAAATGAAACCGGAAGAACTCTATTTTTAAATAAATTATGTGTAATATTTGATTTTGAAAAAATTTTCCTATTTGATAATTAATAGAGATTTTAGAAAAGGAATTAATCCCTAAAATAAGGCTGATTATTCAAGTTTTGTTAGAATTATTAAGCTTGATTGCATTTTATAAAAGTTTTTAAATGCTTTAATTTATGATATATCTTTAAAGATTGTAAGATTATACACAAGTGTGTGAATCTAAATTTTTTACCTCTATACTTGAATAGCAACATATTTAACGATGTTTTATGTTATTTTCTTGTGATTTAATTTCATTGCAATTAACTAACTTTATATTTATTGTATCTTTAGATAGAGTGGCTTTGCTGTTTAACGGAAAACTCCATTGTTATGGAACTGTTCCAAGCATAAAACGGCACTTTGGAGGAGGATATGTTATCAAGTATAGAACATATGGATTTAATTTTTTCCTTTGTAGTTTAAAATGACTGACTATACTTTCGGAACTATGATTAAAAAAAACCATATAAATGATTATTTTTTTATACATTCAATGTCACGAATTATAATATACATGTAAAATAGTTTTAAGAATATTATTACGAAAAAAATTATTTAAAGGGAGTTGGATACCTCTCTGTATATATATATATACTGACAATGTTAAATTGGCTGATGTACCTTTTCTCAAAATCTGTTATATGTACATGCTTGAAACTTTTCATACAATTAAAGTACACTTTTCTCATTATACTGAAATAAGCTTTTAACTAATTTTGGAATTTTAATAAGTTATGAAATATTTTGTAAAACCATGCGAAATTTGACCCATTTTTCACATAAAAAATATGTAAGAAATAAATGTTTGTGTTTTTTACAAAAAGCTCATTTCGGTATATATGTAGCCATCGTTATAAATATATTATAAAAAATTTACATACCTGTGAACAGTAGTTTCTCAGAAAAGGTACATCGAACATCAAAATTTACATTTTGAGATAAATTGATATTAATGTATACAGTGAGACTTCTAATCGGCTAGGAAATAAAAAAATCAGACTGTCATATCATACATTCAACTTTTAAGCAAAAACGAAATACTTTTTTTACGTTTTTCGCCATTCAAATGGGCGTGGCCCAGTTTCAACAATTATTTAAAAATGGGTTTTAAGGGCTTCTAATTATCGTAAAAGGTTTAAGTAAGGTATTTCTAGAAAGATTAAAATCTATACATTTTGAAAATGTAAAAATCTCAAATTGTCAATAAAATATATTAGCTTTCCAACACCTCTTAAAAATTTTTTTTGGCAAAAAAGGAAGAAAGAATGGCATTTTTTCAAAACATTCTCTTTTATGAAAAATGTTGCTGTATTGACCATATTTTGCATATATAATGCTAGGATTTGTTCACCGGAGCTGAGCTAAAATTTTTGTACTATGTAATTCAGAGGCGGACTTATTCATATTTTACTGAATCAGAATATAGAGATTCTAACAAAAAACTCTCATTATTATTTCAGCTGATCGCAACTTTGAAAACAATGTGAATTTTTCATAAATTTTAGTAAGCAAATTATTATTATTATATAAGTATTTTCAGTAAAAGAAAAATGTTTTGAAAATATGCCATTCATTTTTCATTTTTTGCCAAACAATTGTGTTTAAATAATTTTTTTCTCGTACTAATATTTTGAAAACAATTTTATATATATTTATTCTAATTCAACTGACACTAAATATCACAAATTAATCATTTATACGGCTTCTAACTTAGTCAGTCACTTTAAAATGTTTTGCTCCTAAAAATAAAATAATTCATAAAAAAATATTCTACTAAATTTTCAATAATTCATGGACTAATTTTAAGTCTAAATTCTTATTAATTAGGATATATTTTTCCAAAATTGAAATATTGCATTAAAATTATGACAGATATGTGAAATGTTTTTATTATATGAAGAGATGCAGAGAGAATTAAAAGTAAAAGTAATTTTAAAGTATTAGATTTTTTGAAATATCAAACTATTTGAAAATAAGGATGAATCCAGTTACTACAAATAAATGATTATTATTAATAAAAAGTGTTATATATTCTTTAAAAACTTACAAAGGTTTACTCAATCAAAATAATTAGGTAATTAAATAATTTGATAAATTTTTAAGTCTTTGCGTTTTAAAATATAACTTTTGTAATTGAATTAGAAGTAATCTGATGTACGAAGAAATGAAACTCAATGAAACTAAATTATGAGACGTTGTGTTGAATTATCTTTCTTATCTACAATAATTATGTGTGTTTTTTCCCTAAACTTATACAAAGTCGTAAAAAAGAATTGATTTTCAAGTCAAAGCCTGGCATATCAATTTCAATTAAAATTACTTCTCCATTTATTACTATCTAAAGGTCTACAATAGAAAGAGAAAGTTCTCATTTATTGTGATAAAAGAAGTTAAAACATTAAGTTCGCTTTACAAAAACAATCAAAATTAGTGAAAAAGTATTCCTCTAAGTTCCTTAAAAGTCAAATGAATAAATGTATAATAAAACTTTAATTTTTAGATGACAAATGTATAAAAATTGTTATATACTGACTTTCGCAGGTTTTATAAATTGTTATATACTGTCTTTGCAGGTTTTATAAATTGTTATATACTGACTTCGCACGACTTATAAATTATAATATACTGACTAACATTCTTCATTTTACGCCACTGAACATATAATTATATAGTAAACAATACACACAGTTTCTGCAAAATAAAAATTATCTTGACATTACGCATTACCATGAAATTTTTAATATTTTTCTATAATACAGTTTAAAACTTCTATTATAGTTAAAATTTAACAACAGTGATATTTTCATTTTCGAAGTATGTTTTAGTTATTTTACGATTCAATTTTGTAAATTGTGTTTAGAACTTTTTTAAACAATATATTTAAGAAATTCATTCAATGATTAAACAGAAATTTACTAAAATTTGTCTTAATTACATTTTCATTTCAGAATAAATTTACGCTCAGAAGCATCGATGTATGACAAATCAGAAATTGTTAATATATTAAAAAAGCGTCTGGAATCAAAACCTAAGGTCATCTGCACATCCGATGGAGAAATAATTGTAAAATTACCTTCTTTTGATGCGGAACACTGTATTGAATTTTTCAAGGAGATGCGAAAATATTATGAGGAAATGAGTCCTGATTGTTTTACTATAACTGTGTCTGCTTTAGAAGAAATATTTACCCAGATCGTAGGTAATGTAATGTTTGCTTTAAAAAATATATATTTCATATTATATACTCACTAGCCATTACCCAGCTGCTTCGCTGTGTATTTCATGATGTTATATAAATATATACTGTTTATATAAATATAAATTATTGATATTTAAGTCTTATCATTAAGAATTCGAATGTATTGAAAAATATACTTATACCTGTAACTCTCGCCCCTTAAAACAGAAGGAGACAGAACTTCTAATTAGTAATTTTTAATAATCTCTAAAATTGTAGTAGAATGATTTCTTTGCGCTCTAGTAACCCAATAACTAAGTGGATTTCCACAAAACCAATTTTCAATACATATCTAGTTCACTAAAAAAATGCGTGCAAAATTGAAGTCTAAATCTAATAGAACAAAAACGAATTTTTTATTTTCAATAAGCCCCGTAATCCCGTTGAGAGTCAATTTCCAAAAAAAACGTTCTTAGCGGATTTCAATTCAACAAAAGAAACATGCAAACCAAAATTTATTATTATAATCCTAGTAATTCGAAAACGGGAAATTTTTTTGTTAATGCACTCTAGTAACCCCCTCCCCCTGCTAGCCTACTCCTACTAGAGTCGATTTTCGAAAAATCCACTTTTAGTGGATCTTTATTCAACGAAAGAAATATGCTTAGCAAATTCCAAGTATGCGTGTCTAACAATTCAAAAACAGGATCTTTTTACATAACTCCTCTATATAACTTCCCCCTTCAACTCCCCTTGGGGGTCAATTTTAACAAAATTCTTTGTTGGAGAAACTCTATTCCATGAAATGAATCTGCTAACCAAATTTCAAGGCTGTGTACGTCTGATAGTTTAAAAAATGGAAATAATTATCTGTAATGCCCCTTAATATCCTCCGCAACGCCACTTGGGAGTCAATTTTCGTAAAAACCATTTATTAATGGATGTCTACTCCATGAAAGAATATACTTACCAAATTTCAAGACAGTACGTGCAGTAGTTTAAAAATGGAAATAATTAGTTATGACACCCACTATTTCCCCGTAATGCCCCTTGTGTTTCTATTTTCACAAAATCCTTTTTTAGCGGATCTCTTCTCCATTAAACGATCATGCCTACCGAAATTCAAGTCTGTAGGTTTAATTGTTCCGGAGATATCGAGATGAGTGAGTGAGTGTGTGACTCGCTTTTCTCCTTTATATATATGTATGGATAGATAATTGTACATTTTATGTACTACTATTATTAAGGCTAATAATAATATAATTTTTCATTTTGTCATTCGTTACCGTTAAAGATCGAAACCCGTTAATGGGGAGAGAATGCCTACCTAATCCACAGATTAACTGATTAGCACCTTTAAAGTGCAGAATCAAGGGTTTTCCCGCATTTGAAATAGATAATCTTCACATTAGTGGTTAGCTTAAATTTTTTTCTCACTTTCTTCTCTCAGAAATTTGTTTCTCATTCATGGAATTTAGGTTGAAACCGTTGACTCATGCCAGAATAATTTATTCTCAATATTCAGAAACTGAGTGGCAGAAACAGTAAATGTATTTTATAATAGACTCCTTGAATTGATTAATAATAAATCTAATTTCGACGAAAACGAATTAAATGTTAAAAATCCCAATATTACAAAGTATAGCTGCACATACCGATATAGCAATTGCAACCATGACAAAAGAAATTATAATTAACTAAATTGCATGGCCTACTGAAACCCTATGACATTGATCGCCGAATGCTAATAGGCAAAGAGCAAAATGACAGCTAATTTTATTACTGCCGGCGTATCTTTCAATGCTTGGATAAAAACACAGTGAAGTGTATTACATTAATTATAATGTTGTTGATTACGATTGACATACAGTACTAATGCTATATTTTAAATAACATTATGTTAGTTTTCCTAATTGCAATAATATTTTAAGCCATTTAATTCTTTATAATGTAATTTTTCAATCGATAGATGATGGATCTTATCAACTAATGTGTTGATTGTTCGATTGTATTAACTTGAGTCTTTATAAATCAAAAATAAACAGCACTTAATTTAAGCGTACAGAAACTTTGCTGTTGTTCCACTAAAGGTCTTATTTTCACTTTAACGAATGCTTAGTAGGTAATGTGCAAATCAACGAGTTTGTAATAGGTATTTTCAAAAACCATGTTTGTAAAGTTTTGCGTTTTTGTACTATATATATTTATGTTTCGATACTGTGTTATTTTGTACATACTGTGCAATATCGTGTTCAGGCAGCTGTACTGTAAGAAAATACTTATAGGATTGAAAAACTAGAAACAGATTTGAAATCAGCATTAAAAAGTACATGAATCAATAACAACATTTAAGATAGTACAATAATTTCATAATGAAAAATTACGTCGAACTCAAAAATTAGACAAATAATGAGTGTGTTCAGAACATTTGTCACCACTGTATATACATTATATAAAGAATATTATTTTAGGCTTCATTGATTGAAATTTATCACGAATTAGACACGTAAACTTTTATATTGGTGAAACTTAAAAAATTCGTCTAAGCAATGATTCATTAAGCATTTCCAGCAACGCTGTACAATTCATAATTATTAATTTGATTAATTATTACAAACTATATAAAAGTTATGTCTATAGACTCATTTTCGGTAACTGTTTAGTACATTAAAGTACATTCAAGTGATGGCTGTAAAAATGGTAGTGAATGTGTATATTATATTAACAGTCTGCAGTTTCAGATTGTATCTTTTCAAATATTTTTTTCTTGTATAATCTTTTAATGAAGCTTTCTGTTGTTTCAGCCAACAGCATTTCTTATGCCTAAAATTCAAAATATGCATTTAGCTAAGTGTATTACTTTGTACAAAAATAATGCGCTACATAGTTTGCTATAAATGTTTAATTCCTTAAAAATATTTTAATGTATTTTTTAATGACTTTATACATTTATTCCAATTTTTATTGCTTGCTCTATGAATTTAAAGAAACTTCACCCCTGTGTAAATTATTCAGTCAGTAAAAATAACTGAAATTGTTTCTTATTATTTAATTTTTAGGGAACCATGAAGAAGAATTTTCTGAAGCACAGAAGACTGAATTTTCAGAAAAAAATCAAGATGAAGACACGGAGAAAAAGAGCGACACTCCCTCTCTTTTAAATGAGTCTGAAAGTATCAATCACCAATACTGTTATTTCAGAAGTTTTGCCATTCTTCTTCGCTACAGAACCATTTTACTCATCCGAAGCGTTTATTCTGTATTCCCACTGGTAATTCCCATACTGCTTTTGTCCATGCATTCGTTTTTCATAGCTTTCATCGAGCAACACATCACAAAGATCAGTCCCACTTCGTATAGGCATGAGGTTATTCATGTAGTTAATTCATCAGGTGAGTAACTGGTAATTTTCAGACTAATTACACAGAAAGTTATTAATTTTCAAATAAGATTGATTCAATTTTATTGGTACTTTTCCATTTTGCCGGAGCATCATTTTGGCAATTTAATCGCATGCACTGGTGAAACGGAAAAGTACCGTTTTATTTTCTAAAACTGCTAAATATGAATGCATGTAAAAACTGTATTCATGTGTGAGTGCGAATGTGATTGCTTGATCAATTAAATAATTTGTACACATTAATCTCAAATTTTTGTAGTACAAAAAAGAGCAAAAACAGTAAAAGAACTATTTCAAACTTTTAATACCAATAAAGAACCATTAATTATAAATTTAATCACTCTGTTCAAAATTAAATAAAAAATGTATCTACGATTTTAAAAAATTAATGAGTTATTTTAAAAGTATAATAAAATATGGATTTAATTTATAAAATACAAATGAAATTTTTAGTGAAACAAACATATTTTTCGGTATTTTAAAGATAATTTCGTTACCCTCATGAGATTGGTATTTATATATTATAAACTTTTAAGTACTGCAAAAAAAATTTGAAGTAAGATAAGTAACATTTTATGATATACTTATTAAAAGAACTTATAAATAATGTTCTGAAAAAAATAATTTTATTTTAATATGTTTCAGAAGTTTGTCGAATTCACATTGATGTTTATTAGGACTATCTAGGCTTATTGTACAAGAATTAGTAAATAAAGTTACCCATTAATGAAAAACAGGAGAATTTGATGAAAAAAATGAAAGCATTAAGATAATTTCAGTTCATGAATTCGAGATTATTACGAATTCCTTCTTAATCCTTTTCAAACGAAAACAAATTCTTAGTCACAGCTCTGCACAATATGTAGCGAACTTCTCGCGTGTGGGGGAAGGTTTACCGAAGAATGTGCCATTTTTAAAACAAACAATAATATTTATTTTATCTTTTCAATTAAATTTGAGTAGGCTAAGTGGAGCAAGTCATATTTAATCTAATTTAAATATTTGTAATGAAATATAGCTACTTATCGGTAGCTTTAGATCCTCGGCTGAATGTCATTATTTTCCCACTAGTTGCTCATATGCTTTTACTATGGAACACCGAAGATTCAAATATGAGTTATTTTATATTTTAACTACCCCACCATCACTACTAATATTACTACACACACATATATATACACGTTTACTAATTAACTTCACTTTCTATCTTCTATATTCTATCACCTAAAGATTTTATATTCTAAATTTATATCTTATTCTACCTCAATTCCCTTGACTTTAAATATTAACGTTTATTTGCATAAATCGCAGTTCCTTTACAGAAAGAGGTTTTTCAATCAAAGTCTGTTTAACAAGTATTTCCCCTTTAGGATTAGTAGAAGAGCCTGAATAGAATCCGTTGCAAATAAGCGCATATACATTACAATGAAATTCATACAGTAACTTCTTCTTCCGGTTAGAATCATAGCATAAATTACTTATTTAAAAGACACATAAGTCTTAATGGCTGAAAACATGTTTAACAAGTCGACATACAATTTCATCAAATTTGAAACGATTTTGAATTATATTATTTAAAATAAAATGCTTGTTGAATGTTATTTATTCATAAAGAAAATTAAGTTTTAACATGTTTTGTAATTGCCCTTTGAGTCAGTTCTCTAGCTGACTTATAAAAATCTACAACATGATTGTAAGAAAGTCTTGAAAAATCATTCTAATAAAATAAGCACAAATTGTTGAATAAAAACGAATATCTAATAGTAAAACTAAATTCTGAAAGGTAGAAATATGTTTGAATGAAATTTTTATTTTGGGAGAAAAAATTTTAATTCAGTAAAACCGATAAAAGTATTGAGCACACCATGAAATTTTATTCTTTGGAAATGAGCCAGTAGTTTTAAGAATTTTGGCCAGGCAAGAATTACATTTCTAATTTCGAAATTCAAATTCCATTTTTAGCTCAATTTCTCATCTAAAAAAACTAACTCTTATAAAGGTAGTTCGTTATAGTAAATAATACAAAGCTTTACATATAAATCTTTGCAGTTAATTTAATTTTTATTTCTGTTTCAGGGCAGCCTTTGACATTATTTGAAGAAGCTTTATCAAAACTAAATTTGAATTTTGTTCTGAAGGAACCGGGAGATATTTTACATGATGAGAGCTACGTTAAAGTCGATATATCTGGTTACGATTTCGTGCCTGGTAAAGTAAGTTGTTGGTCGATTTCAGGTTTTGTTTTTCATTTCTGTTTACTCTCACTGCTTTTTTTTAAAAATTTATTATATATAATTGCTTTAATAGTTTTGAAAAAAGAAATTTTGTTGTAATTTCGGCAAGTTTTTTAATTTAACAACCATTTTACTTCATAAAAAATTAGCTTTTTAATTCAAAGGGAATATTTAATTAATTAGTGAACAACAATAACAACAATAAGTTTTAGTACAAAATTAAAGATTTAAATAATTGTTTAATATATTTTTTATATGTTGATCTATTATTGTATTTTATATTTATAAGCGTATTATTATTAACATAAAACTATTATAATTAGTTATATTTTTTTCATGCTGAATTATTTGCACTATTAAATTATATCGTACTTTCCTACGCCAAATATAAAATGGTAAGTTCAGATATTTTTAATGAAGTATTGTAAATAATTCTCTAACTTCATACACAAGATTTAATTTTTCTGTTTGTTTTTAAAGGTGTTTTAATCTTAGTTTTTATGAAACAAAATTCAAAATCTTTCTTAAAATTTTCATTTTTTTTTACAAAGGAAAGCAATAATTATAACACAGAACATCAAAAATAACATATTTATAATTCAAAACATGATTTATGCTTAGCTTCAGGATATATTACTGGTCATATGGAATACTGTTTTTAAATATTACATGCATTTAGTCTTGTTGTACTACACTTTAGTTACCTGAGTTACATTTAGGTCTCAGGCATTACAATGTATTACTTTTAATTCTTTGTGTGTGCTAAAATGTTTTTGTTGGAAATTCATAGTTGAAATGAAATCTTTTTGCAGTTTGAAGTAAATTGGAGCTGGGATATCTCTTTGAGAAGGTTATATGCTCTTCCTATTCTGCAGAATTTAATATCCAATATCTTGTGGGTAACCTGGAGTGGAAATTCAAATAAAGAACTCAAAATAGCTATTCAACCAATTGTGAAAGTTGACCTGAATCCACCATTTCACTTAACAAAAACATTTTTAACAGTTTCCTTAATAAGTTTTTGCATAATATTCGTATCAGTGATAATAGGCATGGAAGTAATTAAAGAGAAAGAGGTATGTAAAATATATTGAATAACGGAATAAACCAATTTTATGTTTTTTTAACTTATTGCAAGTTCAGTGAAGTTCCGAAAACTCGGCACTTGATAACCCGGAAGTCCAGATTATTCGGTCACACCATTGCAGGTCGAAAAACTCCTGAAAAGAGTTCCTGGATGTGCAGTAGTCGATGAAAATTATGTCGAACAGTGGTTCCATAACGCAATGCCAATGCAGAAATGATTGCTGCTGCCACAGTTAATGAAAAATGCTGGAAAATGATGAAGACTTTAACACTGAAGACACGATACGAACTCTTAAGATATCACATAGTGAGGGACTATAGAATGCCGAAACACCTCTTCAGTATTTTGAACGAAGTGTGTGGTTAATGGACTTATTGTTTCTGCATTGTCTTCGTGATATAGTAGCAAACCGCATAGTGCAATACGGAAGACAACAGAACATTAGGTATTTCTTTAAAAAATAACGTTTTTGAAAAGTCGGCCACTTAATTTTCCTTATAGACAGCTTTATGCCTTCATATGTATGTATTTTTCTGAGGTGTGTTTGATCAGGTAAATTCCTTAGATTGTTTTCCTTAGATTCAGATTGTATTCCTTAATTTTCATTTTCGTGCAGTAAATGCTCTATACCTTCATAAAGTACGTAGTTTTCCTTCGGTTAAGGGTATTTGAGCAGCTTAATTTCTGTTTTATTCTCAAGTAGGCAATACATACAAGAGCAGTACAATATTTTCTGTGGAAACACTCGTACTTATTCTTTTTAAATTCCACTCTCGATAATCTGGCATTTTCACAAACTCAGCTACCCTTTTGTTTACATTTGACCGAGTTTTCGGAATTCTACTCTATTTAAAAAACCCAGATCTTAAATATGTGGAAGTCTAGTCATATGTTATTTTCTCTTTGTGTTACATATATATGTTGTCTAACAAAGTTGATTAATCCATTTGACAGGCAGTGATTGATTACATTTTGAATTATAGTAATAAAAAACCATAATTAAATTATTATTTTCCCCTTAATTCAAATAAAAGAAAATTACACATTTATAAATGAACTTGTTTTTTTAAAAAAAATAATAATGTCAAAAAAATTATACATTGCTTTTTAACAGGATAATATATCAATAAGGAATCTTAAAAAGTGATAATCATTCTCAGCTTAAATGATATGCACGTTTTTGATGTTTTCAGTGTAATGAAAACATTTAAATGTATCATTGTATCTCTATTATATATATATATATATATATGTGTGTGTGTGTGTGTGTGCGTGTTCGCTAAATGCTTCAAAATTATATGAGAGCTTATGGTTTGAAATATGAATTTATGTATTAGTAAATTTGACAACTAAATGTGAAAAAGTAAGCTTTTTTGATAAGCAAATCAAAGAAGAAATCTAATATTGCTTCTCTAAAGTTTTATATATTGCTCCTTGAACATCTAAATTTGTCTCTTATTTAAAATTGATATAAGTACATGACAGTTTTTTTTAAATACGAATGACATACTTCAGGAATTTGGAATCCTATGTCCAAAAGCTGCAATAAAAATGCAATATCTTCCTTCTTTAAAAAAAAGCGAAGGAATATCAAAGAAAGTAAATCGTGGTACTGATTTTTGTTTTCAGAAATTTTTTTAAAAAAAATAAGTATATACTTTTTGTTATAAATAACTTTAAATCTGCAAAGCCTAAGTAGTAGTGTAAAGAAATATTTATCATTTATATTTCCAAATCATTATTATTTTTGAAGAATAGAACAAAAGTTCTAAGACTACAAAACAATTTTTTATACCAAATCTCAATAAACTCACAACTAATTTTTCTAAAATCTTAATGATTTAGCTTTTTAACTAAAGTATATCCTACTATACAAAATTTTTATTTCAGATAAGAATAGATAGAATAATTATGTTATATGAGGAATAAACGGAGCTTCAAATATAAATAATATTGCTATTACTTGCTTGTTCGTTTACTAATGTTAAAATGCTAGTAAATCCAATTCTCGCATTAATAAAATTAAAATTAATTAATTAAAGCGTGTGCAAAGTATATAACAGTATACTGTTTCTCAACAAATTTTGAATCACTTAAGTTTATTTTTAATAATGTTTTTTTTTTTTTTTAAATTTCTAATTGTATTTTTTTTCTCATATCTCAATGATCCGTACAATATTTTACACGTTGTGCAATGATATTTTCTAAGATCCTTCAAAATGATAAATATATTTATGTTTATTCTTTTCAAAACGGAATAGTAAATTCAAGCTCATTTAGTTTAGAGTAAGCACTTCGGTATGTATTGAAAAAAAGTTAAACAATATTAGTTATATTGTAGTGCACACTAACATAAATATTTTCTTTTTAGAAAAGAATCATTTGGCTTGTATCTAAGACCAAAAATAACTGCAAGACATACTGGTTATCAACATTTATCGGACATTTTATATTATGCACGATTTCTTTCATAATTATGAAAATCGTGCTAAAATTTTATGATATGGATTCAGAGATTTATACTCCAGTCTGGAACGCGTACTTCTTAGCTTTTCCAAGCTGCCTCCTTTCGACGTATCTCCTTGGATTTGCATTCAAGACCTACAAAAGCGCAGACATAGGAATGACAGTTATAATACTTTTCGTAAGTATTCACTATGATAATTTAAACAGTAAATTTAAAACGTTTATAAAAAATAATACTATCGGTTGCTGAAAATCATAAATTAAATTTTAAAAAAACTTTTTGCTTCAAAATATTTTATTGTTTAATTCATAGCTTTACGATACAGATTACAACAAATGTAAATCACAACTATGGAGGCAAAATATTCCACATAGTACATGAATTTAACATTTATAGTTAGCAAAAATAGGATTAGACATATATATATATATATATATATAAAAAAGAAAAAAGAGATTCACTCAATCATCACGAGACTTTCGGAACTATTAGAGCTACGAACAAGAAATGTGGCACTCATGATTCTTTCGTTAAATAGAGATCTGTCAAGAATGGATTTTGGAGAAACCGACTCCGATCGAAAAAAGGTTGCACAGGCACTATAGACAAAAATTCCCGCGTTTAGACTTACAAATTAGAATTATTTTTTTTTGGGGGGGGGGGATTCACTAAGTACGCGTTTTGCACAAGTTGACTCCCCCAAAAGTGTTACAAATTTTAAAAAATCCAGTTTTCGAACCAGTATACCTATAGATCTGAAATATAGTTAACATGTTTCTTTTGTTGAGTATAGATTCGCTAAGAACGAGTTTTACGGAAATCTACTTCCAAGGACGGGGTGTATATAATAAATATACTTCCATTTTAGAAATTCAAATTCAGTTCTTTTTTATTTTTTAAATCTAGAGGCCAGGGGTAAACGAATATATATATATATATCTATCGTTGACCACTGAAGTTGTTGCAACACCGAGAAGGAAAGCATATAGCAAAAGTTTACTTATTGTACGTATACAGCATAGTTAACAATAGATGATTATAAATTTAAATGAAATTTTGAGGGAAACAGTATGCGAAATCAATACAAATAGCTGTCACCTCTTGCACGTATAAATCAGCTTTTACCCGGTTATGCATCCAGGGAAACTGGGCTTGGATGACGAAAACAAGTAAGTCATTCTTTGCTGTTTAAAGTATATGCTACACTTTCTCAATCACAGTGGATAGAAAGCAGCTGCAGTCCAATTTTTCAGAAATCCCTGATCAGATGCTTTCAATGATTAAGATATCTAGAGAACGAATTGACCAGGGCAACAGTTGAACACTCTGCGTCGAAGTAGGTCAGAATGCGACAGATAACAAGCAATTTTGCTTTACCTTATTGAAAAATGGTGTTTCCGAGACTTCGACGATAATCCACAGCTACCAACCTTAAGATAAGAGAAATTAAGTAAAGTTGACTGTGCAGACTACTGACGATGAAAACTAGAGCTGTGGGTACATAATGGCTATTTTACCAACACACCAGATGCAGTGCACGTTTGATAATGTCAAATGCAAGCAGGACAAGTACGCTGCCATCGGTGCCTCCAGACCGGGATATTCGCAATGTGATGCTGCACACAAAAATGAGGTTTGTCTGAAAAAATGCCGTGGTGCTAATTCTGTATCTATATGCCGTCTTGCCTTTCTTTGCTGAGGTGTCAAGAAAAGCCATAATACGGAAGAAGTTGAAAATCGTGATAGCGGTACAGTACATTTCAAAAGTGGTGTGCTTGCTTAACATCAGAAAATTTGAAGTGTAATATATTCATCGCAGTGAACCCATTTGTTGGCCACTGCGATCACCGAAATGTTTTCTAATCAACTTCTTTCTAAGGGGTGCGACATAAAACACATAGTGCATGAGAACCTGATTCTAGCTCTTTGAACATTGTAGCACGCATATTGGTTGTTACCGTAAGCATCCGGAAAATATCGGGCATATTCAAAAAAGTCCTGTTGTCCATGCAACCTGTGAGAGAAATACCAATTCGAAAAGTTTACGTTCTCATATCTTGGTTCAAATTTATTGGGATATCTGTCATTTGTCCTCGTTTTTGATTCCAAAGTGTGACATTAAAAATAACTCTAATCCTTTAACCTAGAAATAATTCAGCAGCTGCAAAACTATTTACTATAAAAATTGGGAGAGAATACTTGAATGCTTCTTTAATAATCTGATTAATATCATGCTTTTGTTTACGTTGTTACCATTCATTAAAAATTGTACCCCTTACTGTGAAACTCACTTTTTGTGAGAATTTGCATACATTTTTATGATATGCAAGTTTTGTGTATTCTATTTTTACCGAATATAATGAATTAAATATAATTCTTCCATGCTCAACGTTTAGTTTCATTTCATACTTTTTTAAATCACTTATGTATCTTATACGAATCCATAAAATTTGAATTTAACTATTTTCATAAGTTTACTTATAAAGTGTTATGTGTCAATATTCTTTTATTATAGAGTCTGAATTGGTTGACAAAATTTGATGTTTTTGGAAGACAATTTTTATCATTATTGTTTTGGTACTTTTTACAGGTTGCAATAGGTTTATTTGTGGCCTTTATGGTAGGTCAACTGAAGCGAATCTCTTACATTAATATACTGAATGCAGTGACTTGTTTCATCTTTCCAATTTATACCCCATTTGGACTTGCTATCTTTCTTTGCGATGTAAGTATCCTTTTTTACCGAATGATTTCGGGTATTGATACGATATTTTTATCAACTATACTAATACCAACATTTTTTAAATCCTTAGAGAAATAAAACTTGTGTATCACTACCTTTAAATAGGCGAAAATAAAATAAAAGTCAAAAAGAAAAGTCATAACTTAGCCTCCTAATTTTATGGAATCCCTTAAGGAACAAGCCTTGTCAAAAAGTACATTGATATAAAGCGAGATATTCCATGGCTCAGTTTTAGATTACACCAAAGCAAAAACGTAGTTGCAAAAGTCATTTTATAAGTCTTTGGGGTTCTCTCCGAATATAAAAATTCAACTGAGTGATTATGACTACTTTTGAAAGAACTTTTTACTTGTCACGTAAAATGTCGCGATGTACATTTGAACTAACAAGCCCACTTGTTTTTTTTTATTATTATTATTTTAATAATCAAATATGTTCTCCTTCCCTGTTCCTTATTTCGAATTGTTACTTTGCTGATAGATATGCCGATTTGTAACAAATTAAAAATGTTAAAGATGAGTACTTTACAAATTTGGTGGGATTTATATTGAAGTAATTCAAATATATTTCATATTTATTATAAGAATAACAATGGTTTTTTTAAAGCCTTGTTTTAAAAAAAATGTATATAATATTTTCTGAGTGTGATTATGGTTTATTTATATTAAATAAAACTGTAAGACAAATTTTAAAGTTTTCCGCTTTTAAAAAAATGCATTTTGTTTTAATCTACCTTTTATTTTTATGGATTCATTTAATTGAAACATTATTTATTAATCTTAAAATATTTTACGAATTATTTTTTGGAAATCATACATAATTATTTTCTTGCTGATGCTTTAATTTTTGTTTTGTTTATCCAAAATTATATTTTTGAGAGAATGATTTAAAAATTAATCTACATAAGATATCACGTTGTAAAAAAACATTCATCTTACATATCATACTTTTTTTGCAACTATAGGAATTTAGAATGGAGTGGTATGTGTCTCAATAACTGAACATTGCTTTTGTAATCATTAGACACTGTTTTCTTTTCTTTCTTTCTTGATAAATGTATATATATTTATCATGGAGCACTTGCAATTGTTCAAAAAATTTGCAAATAATTTAACAGAAGATAAACTATAAATTGGTCAATTATTCTCATTCGAGAAAAGAAACATTCTCATTAGAAAAGTTACTTTTGGAAAAAGATGAATATTTGATTTGAAATACATTGAATTTTTGTTCTGAGAAAAGTATTATTTGACTATATAACAAAAGTTAACTTAATTTGCATTAAGTCTAATTTCAGTTATAGAAAAACTTCTGATCTCAGAATCTTATTATGAAAATGGTACATCTGGAATATGAGACAATGTATTATGTCTTCAATATTGTTCCATCTAACTCTGTTAAAAAATAGGCTGTTTAAATACACATTCCCATTAAATACAGACCTTAGGTGTTTACCATATGATTGAGAAGATTTATATCTGTGTGTTGACCTTTAAAATTAAAAGTTTGTTTACATCAAGTTTAGTGATTCGAATGTAGAATAAAGTGGTATCTTACCATATCTGTTTTAAATGAATTGAAAGGCTTCCAATTTTTATAGACTGTACGCAGATGATTTGACCAAAATTTTATTTTTTCAGGTTTCTTTATAGTTTACATAAAAAGAAAATTTTTGTACGTCTTTCTGTTATTAGCTTTGAACTATTCATGTATTAGAATATTATTTTATGTACTTTTAGCAACTGATTTAAATAAGATTATATGTTATTAAACTAAAAATATCTTAATGTTTCGTAAACTCACTGATATATTGACTATTTTATCTTTAATGCCTTACATATATTAAGTAAAATAATCACGAGGAGATACTTGCTAGAATTCTTACAAATATGAATGCCATAGGGTATTCATTTCAACGATAAACTGTGTATTCTTTCTTTGGAATAAAATGTCAAACAATACATACGAGTTATATCATTTTGTTATTTAATTTCTAGAATATATATATATTTCTCATTGTTCTATTATAAGATATTTTTAGTGAATTCCATAACATTGGCTTCTATCTCTTATACTTATAGCCGACTAATCCTGAAATAGAAAATGGATATGAATGGAATGTTTTTGTCTTTGTGCTAGTGAGTAATTTTTCATAGAATATAGAATAATTCTTTCTAGGACTAGTTGTTCCTAGACGCGAGCTATAAATATATTATATATAATCTGAAATTTTATACTTCATTTCAATTTTGTAAACATTACGTAAGAATAAAAATATTTTTTAAATCTATTTCCTAATTTTTAAATTGATGTTATCATTCATTATTTCATATTTTTAAAAACTTCTAGACGAACTAAGAACCATTTTTTAAACATATCCCAAAATAAAATTTTAAACATTTGTATAACAACAATGCATTTTAATTTATTTTTAAATATATAAAAATCAGAAACATTGCGAATTATTTTTAATGATTAAAATAGAAACAAATTGATTTATTTGTCTTTTACAGAAATAAAAAGAAGTATACTTTAGATATTCCTAAATATTATTGATTCATCAAAAATAAATAATTTCCTTAGTAGAAATTTGTATTTCACACAATTTAATACACGGTATACTTGATATGTTACTTACAAGTTAAACTTCCGAATTCTAAGTGTAAAAATTTATTTTTCTATAATATGCTTGTGTGCTCTCGGCAAAATTAAATCCTAGTACAGGTTCGCATCGTCAAAGCTCAGGTGCCGCCCTCTGTGGAGGAAACTGGGCTTCAAAATTATCTGCGGTGTTTTGTATCCGCCTATACGGTGCCGCACTTAAAAGAGATACCAGCTCCCGGAGAATGTACTAGATCTGCAATGGTAAAACTCCAATCCGCAGCCCATTATAAATAAAAAAAATTCCATAATATCAGCTTTTAATAAATCTCTTAACTGATAAATATTATAGACCATCAATCAGAGCAATTTTACATACCATATTTATAGACATAGGAAATTAGTTAAAAATGGAATCTTATCTATAAACTTCCCATATTTCTTAAAATCAGAAATATTTTAAAAAGAAACAAACGATCTAAAAGAAAGAAACATCTCTTTCTTCTTAATGTCAGGTAATTTAAAAGAAATATAAAAACATCTTATGTGTGGGCAATAAATCAGACAATAATTCTTTTCGATTTATTTTTATTCGCCAATTAAATTCTAAAAGTTGCTTTCAATTAAACTTTATTTAAAAAATTTTAATTAAAATTTTAAATAAATTTTTATAATTTAGTTTAAAAATTAATACATTTTCAGTTGCCGGTAACTTGTGTTCTTCATATGTTTTTGATAACAAATCTGGAAAAATGGAAAGATCGTATTAGAGGAATTAAGATAGAAGGTGTAGAAGAGTCATCTTGGAACGAACAGTATAATCCAAAGGTTTGTATTGCCTGTTACAGCTTTCTAGAATTCTTAATGGAACAAACAGTTTAAAACAATTCAGTTTGGAATGTAAAAATTGTGCCCTAATTTTGTTCTGTAATGATTGAAATTTCGGTCCATGTCTTAAGGTATCCGACTACGTTCGGAACCATAATTTTAAAAGAGACATAAATAGATAATTTTCATGATATTTAGTGTGACTTACATTAGGACACACGCATAAAATTGTTTTAAGGACATTTTGGCAAAAAAAAAGTTATTTAAATTCAATATTTCGGCTAAAAATTAACTTAGAATAAACTTTTTTCAAAATGTTCTCCTTTCGTGAAAAATGCTTCTATTACAATAATATTTTGCATGTATATAGTTCAGACTTCTGTACAGAGGCTCAACTATGATTTTTGAAAATTCACATTATTTTCAGAGTTACAATCATTTGAAATAATTATCGGCGTTTTTTTTTCTTAAAATTTCTCCCCTCTGTTGACGTAAAACTCGGATAAACCCACTTCTAAGTTATATATTTTAAAAATTCTAGTTGAGCCTCTGTACAGAGGTCTGAGCTATATACAGGCAAAATAGTATTATAATAGAAGCATTTTTCACAAAAGGAGAACATTTTGAAAAAAGGTTATTCTAAGTTAATTTTTAGCCAAAATATTGTACTTAAAAATAACTTTTTATTGTAATACTATTCTTAAAACAGTTTTATGTACATTTTCTAATCTAAGTGACACTAAATATCATAAATATTATCCATTTATACGCTTTTGCCAAATCACAGTTCCGAACGTAGTCGAATACCTTAAGGTTACTGCGTTCGGAATCGTGATTTCGAAAACCGTATGAATGAATATTTTTTTGATATTTAGTGTCAGTTGAATTATGATATACTTATAAAATTCTTTTAAGAACATTATTACAAGAAAAAATTATTTAAAGGCAATTTTTCGGTAAAAAATGAAGAATTAAAGAATGAAATATTTTCAGAACATTCTCCTTTCATGAAAAATATTTCTATAATAATAGCACTCTGTGTATATAGCTAGGACTTCTCTACATAGCCTAAACTAGAATTTTTGAGAAATTCATATTATTTTTAGAGTTACGATCAATTAAAATGATAACGCGAGTTTTTTATTAAAATTTCTTTATCTTTATACCGGGTGTTTCTAAAAGAATATCGGAGTTTTAACGTTTTATATAGTATTCATTACATATAACATATTAGTATGACTCATACATCGAATGAAAGAGTAACTGAAACAGTTTTGTTTGCTGCCATGTGTGAGCGAAACATATGCTAATTTTTGCCCTTCCTTGCCGATCAACACTGTAGTAGAAAAATGACAACTAGTAAACAGAAAGTGTTTTGTGTTTTCCAGTTAACAAAGACAGAATCTGCTATTACTGTGCAACGAGCGTTCCGTATTAAGTTCGGTTGTCAACTTCCAAATGATAATAACATTCTTAGGTAGTATCATCAGTTTCAAACAACTTTCTGTCTTTGTAAAGGCAAAAGTACTGGACGACCAAGGCTGTAACTGGTAACCAACTGTTGTACCTGGTTCTGCCTATCTTGATGCTCTATAACTCTGGCTATTTCCTCAATCATTCACCCGATCTGACGCCATGTGACTTTTATGTGTGGGGGTTCATAAGGGATTGTGTGTACGACCTGCTGACCTTTCAGACAAGATACAGGATAGAAGCAGATGTTGCAAGGATTTCCTCAGACACTGAAAAAAGTTTGGGATGAACTCGCCTATCGACTTTATTTATGCTTTGTGACGAAAGGGGCTTACATTGAACATTTGTAAAATTGTAGGTAAAGCTGTTTCAGTTATTCTTTTATTCAATGTTTAAATTAAACTTGTAACTTATATTTCATAAATACTATAAAGCGTTTAAACTCCGATATTCTTTTAGAAACACCCGGTATAATAAAATATGAATAAATCCACTTCTAAATTATGTATTTCAAATATCTCAGTTTAACCCCGGTGTAAAAGTCCTAAGCTATTTACAAGCAAAATATTATTATTATTGAAGCATTTTTCATAAAAGTAGAATATTTAAACGTGTCATTCTTTCTTCACTTTTTGCTGAAAATTGCATTTGAATAATTCTTTCTTATAGTAATATTCTTAAAACAATTTTATATGTATATTCTAATTAAAGTGACACTAAATATCAAAATAGTTATCCATTTATACGTTTTTTTCAAAATAATGGTTCCGAGCGTATTCAGGCACCTTTTAAAGTACAAGATCTACTATAGTAAAATTAATATTTAAATTTAAAAAAAAACTAATTATATTTCAATTGTCTCTTCAAATACTTGTGTTTTGGATTAAGTTTTTATTATTTATTTAAGTTTTCTTTTGATCATACCATCACTGAATCTAGCTATTTATATATTCTATGTAACTCTGTCTGAAGAAAATATCAAATAAACTAAGGGGTGATTTAGATATATTTCTGAAATTGAAATGCATAGATTTTTTCTTAACTGTTCATTTCAGTCATCAGTCGTTCTAAAATCTGTAAAAAAAGTCTACGGTGAATCACGACTCCCTCCTTGTCTAAAGAGAAAAGCGAACAAAGAAAAAACGGCGATTCAGAACTTGGATCTAGACTTTAATGAAGGAGAAATATTTGCTGTTATGGGAAGCAATGGAGCTGGTAAAAGCACTTTGATGAAACTTTTATCGGAAAATGAAGCATTAACTTCTGGTGAAGTAAGTATCCAAAGTAAAATAAATATTTTTAGGTTTGATATATTTCGTTGTACACTAACCATACACAAACAAGAACACTGTACAACAAACTATACAAAGAAAAAATATTTCAGTTATGTTAAAAACTGTGAGTAGGAAACAGAGTGAACAGATCAGAAAGAAATTATTGGAAAATAATTGCTTCGCATGGAATTTTTGAGTGAAAAATAATTCTTTGATTTATGATTATTCAGATAACACTTTTTAATATTACGAGTACGAAAGCAAGAAATGATGAGAAATTACTAATCAGAAATAAAAAAAAAGCCAAAATGAAATAATTTCAAATACTACAAAATATGAGTTGCGCAAAGAAATATATTATAAGTCTTTATACTCTAATTCTTTCTTTAAAGTTTTTAATTTTAATATGATCTGCTACTTTTTTGTATTACTATTATAAAGAAAGCAAATGACTTCTTTTAGTACATGATTAAAACTTATCAAAATTCTTAAAATTCCTTCTCTTATATAAACTTAACTCAGTGGCGCGACATCCCATTAGGGACAAGGCTTACTGTGCGCAAAGTATACGCGACCTTGGGCCCTGAGGTTTCATGAGCAGATATTCCGGTCAGGTAGTCAGTCTGGCGCGAAAACCCCCAGTGTTAAGTTCCCAAGAAAGATTGGTACTCATTTATTGACCCATTGAAGGGATGAAAGGCTGAGTCAATCTTGCCCAACCCGGAGTTTGAACCTCTGACCTGTGGTGTTACTAACCACTCAGCCACTAGACTTCTCTTCTCTTATATATCACCATATAAAAAGCCTTCTCTAAAGCCATATAAAGCCTTTTCTCTTATATATATTACCATATATAAAGGTCTTTAAAAAAAAGCGCAACTGACTGTGATTTATTTAACTTATTTAAAATCAGGAGAAGGCTAGAAATCAATATTAAGTCTAACAATTTGTCTTGAAGCGTAATTCTATTAATTTTAGTATATACAGAATCATGCTCTAGCATTCAAATTGATCAACATATTAAACTTGTCTTGTGTTTTATCTGTATTTTATCTGTATTTTTAAGGTAAAATAAGGGGTAATTCAAAGAACAAATACACAATATCAAAATATAAATCAATACATTTTAATTGAAACTGATTATCAACTAAAATCGTTTATGTGTTAAACAAAAACTAGAGAAAAATTGCTTGTAATAACAAATGGAATTACAAAAACCCACGAGGGCACATTTTTTGTCCCGTTATGAAATTCTTAAAACCGTATTTACTCGGATCTAAGACGCCATCGATTTTAAGCCACACTTCAAATTCTCAACACGTTCTTGTGAAAAAAATAAATTTAGTGTCAAATGGTTCATCAATATCACATAATTGCGAAATTTAAGGAAATTTAAAATGAGAACTAATAAGGAGTGAGAAACTATATATAATTTATTTTGCCAGTATTAAAATTTTTAAATACTTATATGAATTTCTAATTGCTCAGTCCGTAAGCATGATTTTCAACATCCCTCATCCAACGAATTTTTCCCACCTTTGATTCTAAGCCGCACCTGATTTTCCATAGCATTAACACTGTATTACAGGAGCGGCTTAGATTCGAATACACACGGTAATTAAATTTAAACAGAGATGGTATTCGTTCTAAAGTATCCGAATACAATCAGAGAACCGTGATTATACAAAAGAGTATAAATGGATATTTTTCATGATGTTTAGTGTCACTTAGATTAGAATCAATGCATAAAATTGTTTAAAGAATGTTATTACAATAATAAATTATTTAAATGCAATAGTTTGGCAAAAAATGAGCGTAGAGTTACCTGCTTTCAAAACATTCTCCTTTTCAAGAAAATGCTTTTATAACAATAACATTTCGTTTATATATAGCTCATATCTCTGTACAGAGTTTGAACTAGGATTTTTCAAATTTTAATACATCGAAGTGGAGAAATTTTAACAAAAAAAACCCCAAAAAACGATATTTATTTCAATTGAAAGTAACTCTAAAAATAATTTGAATTTTTCAAAAACCTTATTTCAGGCTCTCTGGAAAAGTCTCAGCTATATATAAGCATATTATTATTATTATTTTTATAAAAGAATTTTTCATAAAAGAGAGAGAGAGAGAGAGAAGAATGCTTTGAAAATAGGTAGTTCTAAGTTGATTTTTTGCCAAAATATTGCACTTAAATAATTTTTATACTGTGATAATATTCTTCAAACAATTTTATAAATGTATTCGAATCTAAGTGACACTAAATATCAAAATATTATCCATTTATACGCTTTTTCAAAATCCCGAAAATTTCCTTCTATATTTAATCCAGTTAAAAGTCCAAGTGAAATATAATGTACCTACACACACACAAACAAGACAATAATAAAAAATGCACACATTTAATAGGAAAGTAAATAAAAAATAATTTTAATTTGTAAATTTATGCAGAAATGTCATGTAATTTTTGAAGTATATATATTTTTATATTCAATGTTAATTAAGTTTAAATTCAGCATGAAGTTATCTATATTTAAGTGACTTAAATACCCAAACTTTTTTCTGTGTGTTCTTTTGTGTATTATTCATTATTTTAGTGTAAAAAAATTCTCAAGAAATGAGAAATGAATTAACAAATTAATTTAATTTGTTGTAAAAAATTAAAAAATGTAATAGTTGAACAAAATATATAATTTACCTGAGCTTTCAAAAAAGTAAATAATTCCATCAAATCTTATAGCATCTCTAATCTTATTGCGAATTTTCGTTTTAATTATACATCTATAAAAGTGCATTATTAATGATTAATTATGATTTTTTCAATATATTAAAAAACAAAACTATTCCCCGCAATGTTGACGATGTGGTTCTTTCATTTAAGATAATTATCCGAGAAAAATTTAGAGAATCAATCAGCTATTGCTCTGAAGAAAACATAATATGGCCAGATCTGAGTGTTAAAGAACATTTGCAGTTATTTGCCGTGTTAAATGGAATACCTATTGTGACAGTGAATGAAGTCATTGACAGGTAAGAAAATTATCTTTGACTTTACTTTTTATTTGATATATTTTTTCAAATTTATATATAGCATGATTACCTTATAATATTTTTCAAAAATAAAGTTCGTCATGCCATATATAAAACCTTTTTAAAAATACCAGTTCAAAAGTAGTTATATTTCTGAATCTAAGGCACTTTAACTGACACAACTTTCATGTTAAATATTCAAAGTATGAACGGTGGAAATAGCGTTCCATGTGTTCATGTACTAATAAGCAATAATATCTTACGTATACGGATTGTTCAGCTTGTTCACGTCGATCGTCACGAAACTTGTTAAAAATTTTAATTTATACTTAGTCTTCTGGTGCCATTAAGCAACTTGTAGGGATTTCAACTTTTGCTGTTCCACATCTTTCATAATCACCAAAAAACAAAAACAAAAAACGTGAGCATTTTTTAATTTATTTATTATGTAATTCAGCCGGCTGAGTAGCGTGGTTGATTTGTCGTTGGCCTTCTGCACCTAAGATTGCGGGTTCGATACCGGCCAAAGTTGGTGTATTTTCATGATGCAGAAAATCGACAACTGCCAAAGATCACTGGAGTGTCTGTTTGGCTTTAGGTCTCTCGGCAAAGTTAAATCCTAGTACAGGTTCGCATCATCAGAGCTCAGGCGCCTCCCTCTAGGTAGGAAACTGGGCGTCAAAAAATTACCCTCGGCGATTGGTACCTAAAAAGAGATACCAGCTTTCGGGAATGTACTAGGTCTGCCATGGCAAAACACCAATCCGCAGCCCATTAGAAATAAAAAAAATTATGTGGTTCTTCTAATCTTCGCTTAGTAAATAACACGCATGAGACGAAATTTACAAAAACTCTTTTTATTTTTATTTTAATTTTAAAAAGTTTACAATGATATTAAAATGCATTTTATTTTGAGTGTAAAATACTTAAATGTATCCATTAATTTCAGTATTGACAATATGTATATAATTTAAAAATTAAATTGATAATTTTCTTCGTTTGGTCTACTTTCTATTTCTACTGGCTTTTGAGAAAAATAGAAATGTTGGATAAAAACTTTTTTCGTGGTGGTCATTTTATTAGCTTTTCGGTTTTCATAATTAATAATTATAAATTATTTTGCAAGTACTTTTTTTACAATTATAATAATTATGTGAGATCTGCATGATTGATTCTACCAATTAAATTAAAACATTAGAGTGAGATGCTTTACACTTCCTAAAACTTGAGTTAGTTAAACCAAGAAACTAAAAATCATTCTTAAGATATCTCATTATGAAATATGGAGAAGCTACTGGAGAAGCATAAATATTATGTAATATAATGTAATAAAAATAAAGAAAAAAATGACTCATTTATTTTAAAGGAAAAATGTGGAGTACGCATAAACTCATCGCCTCTCAATGGTGGAAAAATGCTAAAGTAAACAATGCCATGAAGTAAGACTACTTTTATAAGTATAATTTTTCTAACCAATTTTAAAAATTATAAATATAAAATTGAAGAGTGAAAAAAATTTGAATTTTCTGTATAGTAAATGATTTCATATAATCCCATGAAAAATGTGGTAACTATATTGTTACCATGTTAACTACACATACTAGAAAGATATACTTAACGATAATCGTATCATAAAATATTTTTATCATCATGTGCACCTTTGACAATCTGTAGCAAAGTGAAACCAATGAGAAAAAAAATCACTTGCTTAAATTAAGTATGAAAAAAAGGTCGAAATATTGGTGTTTTGAATGAACTTTTCTGGACTAATATTTAACTTTTTTATTCAAAATACAGTATTTTGAATGAACTGTTTGTAGAAGCCCTTCATAAGAGGAACAGTTAGGTTTACGTAAAGAAATCATGAAACGGTAACATCAAGTGAATACAATTTAATCAAATTTCGTATAAATTATCTTGCTACGACAAATATCTAATCTAAAGGTAAATGAGAGAGACTCGATCTTGTGACAATTATATAAGTAAAAGAGGATAAAAAGCATGCTTTACTTTTATTTATACTTTGGCACTTTTAATCTTTTTGTACTTTTTGTAAACTCAATTTACAGTTACCTGAAAACTATAAACTCAGCAAGAGAAAAAACACGGGCTCCCTTTGCTATATTTTTAATATAATTTAAAGTAGTTTCTAGTCAGTACGCTTATTTTATATACATAACTGCTACAGATGACTAAATTTGATGTCAAATATTTAGCTCGTTTTTAATTAACTTTATATATATATTGGACCAAGAATTTTCTTTGTACTCTACTGTGGCTAATACTTCTTACTATATTGTCTTGTTACACTTAGGATTATAACTATTTGTGTGTATATATATATATTATTATATTATCGTGGATTACACACACACCACGCACACACACAAACACACCACACGCACAGATATATATATAATTCTTTACAGAAAAATTCAGTATTGAGAAAGCAAATTTAATATAAAGGTCAGCTTTTAATTTGTTTTTATGCAGAAAGATGTTAATTCCTTCTTAAAGAATAGAAGTGAAAAAAGAAAAAATCAAATGAATAGAAAACAGGAAAAACTTAAAAATCAGAAAAGAAATATACCAAAGACAAGTTATGTATAAAGTATATCTACAAATAAAAACCAGAGTGGACAGTTGAACCAAAAATATAATTCATGGAGCTATCCTGATTGTATAAATTTGGTGCAAGTTTGCTTGTTAAAATTCATAAGTAAAAATAATTCCCCCAATTTTTAAAAAACTGTTGCAGTTTTCCAATCTTAGTGCAAGAGAATGTGTAATTTTAAATGATATAAACATGTTCTCTTGTGTTAAACAATAGAAATTGTGTATGATCTTGTTTTAAAATAGTAATTATGTTAAAAGATCATGTGCATTTTTTTTAAAAAATAATTTTGATTTTGATAGGAATTAAGTTGTTTAAGCATTATAAATAATTAAGGATTATATTTCTATAAGTCTATGTATGTGAATACTACTGTTCTAGAAAAAAGCATTTTTTTAATACTATGAAAATCAAATTTGGTTCTTTTATTATAAATGTTATAAAAAAACAGATACATATTATGATAAGAACTTCTATTTTTAACTTGTAAATGATCTTTGAGAAATTCACCTTTATAATATTTTCAATATTCATGTTTATAGTATTTTTGAATAAATTAGAGAATACGTAAAACTAAGTTAAAGTTTAATATTCTTACCGAATATTATTAAATTATCAATGCAATAAATGGTATAAGCAATTAAGGTATCCGACTACGTTCGGAACCGTGATTTTGCAAAAGCGTGTAAATGGATAATATTTATGACATTTAGTGTAACTTAGATTAGAAAATGTATATAAAATTGTTTTAAGAATAGTATTACAATACAAATTATTTTACAATATTTAGACAAAAAATGAACATAGAATGACCCATTTTCAAAATATTCTCCTTGTGTGAAAAATGCTTCTATTATGATAATATTTTGTCTGTATATGGCTCAGACCTCTGTATAGAGGCTCAACTAGAATTTTTGAAATATATAACTTAGAAGTGGGTTTATCCATGTTTTACGACAACAGAGGGGAAAAATTTTAAGAAAAAAACCCTGATAATTATTTCACTTGGTTGTAACTCTGAAAATAATATGAATTTTCACAAATCATAGTTGAGCCTCTGTACAGAGGTCTGAGCTATATACAGGCAAAATATTATTATAATTGGAGCATTTTTCACACTAGGAGAACATTTTGAAACAAGGTTATTCTAAGTTAATTTTTTGCCGAAATATTGTATTTAAATAATTTTTTTTGTCAAAATGTCCTTAAAATAATTTTATACATGTACTATAATTTAAGTGACATTAAATATCATGAAAA
>BMAV01002826.1:121177-131217 GCA_019973955.1 Trichonephila inaurata madagascariensis
GAACGTAGTCGGATACCTTAATGCGGGTATAATACGGGTAGCCTAGTCGTTAGAGTATCGGACTCCAGACCCGGAAGTTATGGGTTCGATGCCCAATGAAACCAAATACCCTCCAAGTACACAAGGAGTACGTGCTCTTTAAATCAGTGGGTCCGAAAGTCTCGTGGGCGGTCGCAGCAGAAACCACTGGTGCAGGGGGCTGGAGAATATTTCCCTCCTCGATAGAGTTCCATGCCTAAATTGTGGAGGTGGAGATAGGTGGTGTTGCCATCTATCGTAAAGAAGTCCAACCTCTCTCAGGCTCTGGCAATTTTCATTTCTCTTCTTCGGGAAGGATACGACAACAACAACAATATAGGTAATATAAAGATTAATTCGGTGTTCATAGAAATGTAAGTACAAATTTGCTAAGCAAATACACAAAAACCTAATTTGTAGTAGACCCTTTGTTGTATATATTGATAACTATTACTTTATATCTGATTTTAATATGCCTAAATATGAAATTTAATAAATTCCTAAGTTAAAATGAAGGCGTATTATTTTTTTCGATATTTAAGGCACCCTTTGAACTATGATTATATTAATCATATCTTGTATATCTATATTGAGTTGAAAAGATCTTCGAAACTGAAACTATAATCAGAATACTATTATCTTATTGTTATTATTCTTAATTGTATTGTAAAGGAAAATGACAGTAAACCACAAAATTTATTGTAACATTTTTTCCCGATTTAGAAATATATTTAAAACCACTAGCAAAAGTGCTGAATTTCTACCGGACTTATATAAAAATTTATAGAGTCAAAAAGATACAAAGAACATTAATATCTGTAAGATAATTTTCTAATTTTTATTAAAAAATAAAAAACAAAAATAATTATTGATTTCTTTTAACTTAACTCTGATTTACTAAAAGTATTACTTTGAAGATGGTCACTAAGCAATTAATGTTTATTTGCAAATTGAATGACTACCAAGCCCTTTACCACAAAAAATCTGTGCAGAATATTTTTGCAAATCTTTTAAATTATTAAATTCTCACTTCCGCAAAAAAAAATTTTTTGAGGGTAATAAATATTTAATAATAGTTTTTTATAACAAAAATTCAGAATCTCTACCATCCTTTTTCTTGACGGTTAAATTATTTGAATTCCCATTAGTCTATTATCAGTACCTTTAATCACTTGAAATCTGTTAATGTAGTCTTTTTACTACGCTCATACCACCAGTAATCTAGTGATGGTGATGTTTAATTCAAACTTTCTTTATAACTATAGCGTCGACCATTATGCATATTTCCTATTTCGAAATACCGGTTGATTCAACATTAGTGTGACCAATTTTAAAAGCATATAACTATGAATGGTGAATTTTTATCGCTTTGCTGTCAGTTATATTTTAAAAATGAAACATTTAAATTACCAATCTAACTATTTTTATTTGTAGAGGTAAATTATGGCACTGAAATTAGATTCTCAACCCCGAAACGAAATTTTAAAACTTTTGAAGGATGTTTGCTCAAATTCTGTTATAAATAAATCAAAAAAGACATTTTGCTAATGGATTACTATCTAAACTTCGAAAAGAAATACTTTGGCTAGCAATCAAAAGTTCTAGGAAAAAATGTGGATGAAAGGAAATATTAAAAAAAAAAAGCTAAAGAAAGATTAATCGCTGTAGAAAATCCTCTGCCTCAAAAAACTTTTACAAAGAAACTACAGGTACCGCAATCGACAATTTGTCGTCAGATAAAGAAAATTGGCTATAAAAAAGTGTATATAAATAAGTCTGTCTTCAAATTTCTGTTAAGACCGTAGAAAAACAAAGAAAATGTTCTTGACCTCTGTATTTAATGTTACCCAAAAGTAGACACAAAACAGGAATAACTTCGGATGAAGTATTGTTTCATCTGTCATTTACAACTGCAAAACGAAGATACAATATATTTCTCACGAAAAGCGTCGAAAAGAAGCAACTTGTTTTGCAAAAGGCAAGTTGGTCATAAGGTATAATGGTATTGATGGGAATGTCCTCTCAAGGCTTAACAAAACCATTTTTGTAGAGCCAAAAGTTAAAACTGATGCTAAAGAATACAGAATATAGTTTTGAAACACTTTATCAAAAAAACTAAACGTCTTTACCCTCAAGGAAACTTTGTTTTTCACCAAGATTCTACACCAAGTCATATTGCAAAATCAACTATAAAATGGTTGAAAGATTAAAAAATAAGTTTTTTACCTCCTGAGAAAAAGCTACCCCCATCCCCTGACTGTGTTCATTGAGATTATTCTTTATGGGGATACTTAAAAAAATAATTAAATAGACGTGAAGTAAGAACACTCCAAGGATTTCAAAAAGCAATCAAAGAGAAAATTGAAAAAATACACCCAAAAAATGGTTGCAAAACCCTTTTGGCTTGGCCGAAACGTTTACGTAAAGTGTACTTTGCCAAAGGAAACCAGATTAAAAATTTCACGTAAATAACTTAATTCTATATAAATTTATGTTGATGTGAAATTGGTCACATTATTTTTGAATCCACCTGCTGTAGAAGTAAATACTTATTGAATTTCGGGGGGGGGGGGGTTATAAAATTAAAGTTACCTACTATTCAGAGGCCTGTTGAGCCTATTCTGCTGGTGGCATTTTGATGAAACTTGGAGTATATGTTATATGGATTATGGGGAAAAGTTTTCTACAATAAAAAAATTAGCACAAATTTTGACCACCACGTAGGTTTTATCGCATATTTCTCATGCATCTCCGTAAAATCTTTATATAAACTTGCAGTCATAGCCAGAGAATCATTCAGCGTGCGTTTGTCATTGTTAATTATTCCTGCTTTACAGGTACGACAATACTGGCACAATACTATTTTTATGCAAGATGGAGCAACTCCTCATATTGGGCGCCAAGTCAAAGCACTGCTTAGTGCCAACTTTGGCAATAATCGTGATTGTCCAGATATTTTCTGGATGCATGGCTTCCCTCTCACCCGACTTAAATCCCTGTGATTTATGATAGTGGAAATTTTTAAGCGACCGTGTTTGTAGAAGAGGAATTAGGACTTTACCTGATTTGAAAGCTAGCATTATACTCCATGTGGCTGAAATCCCTCGTAAGGTGCTTCGCGCTACCATTGAAAACGCTATAATGCGCTTTCAACACGCTAACGATGTCAATGGAGCTCATATTGAGCATATTCCGTAACTGAATAAATTTTAGCTATTCTAACATGTATTTTTCCTTCTTCGGGCACCACATTTCCTCCTAGTGGTCAAAATTTAAACTATTTTTTATTACAGAAGCCCTTTCCTCTCATAGTCCATATAGCATATATTTCAAGTTTCTTCAAAATCCAATAAGCAGAACGGTTTCTACAGGCCTCTGAATAGTGTAACTTTAATTATAACCCCCCGGAATAATATAAGAAATTAATATCATTATATGATTTATTCATACAATATAAATATATAATACACACACATGGACTAAATAACAGAGAGGACTAAAAATTAAAAATATTTCTCTCTCCTTCATAAGATAGAACTGACAAAAAAAAGTGTAAATACGAGTATGAAATAGGATCACGTATGCATTATGACACGACTCGTTAGTTCAAATCTCGATTCCACACCAAAAATTGCCGAGTAGAATACTAAGAGTTCCTGAACGTGAGACTCAAATGTTAGTAAGAGTTTTTACACAGAATAAGGAAGATGTGTGTTGAAAAAATTAGGTACTAGCTCGGATATCGTTTATGTTTCTGGATGGTTGACTCCGAACCGCAAAATTAACTATCGTCGTTAACCAAGTCGTGTATTTTTAGCTGACTTCACTTAAGAAACGTAATCCTGAAGTATTAAGTACGATATGTTTAAATTTACTTTTTTAAAAAAAATCTTGTAAGAAAATGCAATTTGAGGCAGTGTTTTTTGAAAACTCTTCCTAAACCATCGTTTCGCTTTCCAACCTCGAATAAAAATAATGTCAGATGGCTACGGTGTTATTTAATATATTCAAAGATATTTCGAGCTTCCTGTGAATCGAGTTGCAGGGTCAATCTAAAATTACCTCTATTATTTATTCATTATGATTTTAAGGACCATTGAGGATGACTATGTTAACTTTATACTACTATCCGAAGCTCACTATAACGGAATTATAATTTTATCATATAAAATTTAATTTAGATTTATTAAAAAATTTCAAAATCTGCAGTAAGTAACTAACGCTAACAATGTTAATATTAGAAAACCTTATGTGTGGTAATATAATTAAATATCAATTAATAAAATGAGTTAAAATTTTTTGAATTCATTTAGGTTTTTAAAGCTATAGTATATAACCTTAATTGATCATCAACAATCTGAACTACATTTCTCATGAGACTTTAATCATATGAGAGAGAGAAGTCTTTTAATATATTATAATACATTTTCACAAAGGCCAATCATAAAAAATTATATTACGCAAAAAAAAATGAATATAATAAGTTATAATGAAATTAAAAATATTTAAATTATTCTTAGATAGCTGTTCAAAATATTTCTAAAGTTATAAGTGGATCTTAACATTAAAATAAATGTAAAATAAAATTTATTAATTTTAAGTATAAATTAAGTTGTTAAAAAAACATTTTATTGTTAAATAAATTTAAACTTCCCTAAATTTCTTTTCTTTTTTTCTTTTTGTGAAAAAAGATATCCATATAGTTTTCTCATTAATCGGTTGCAGTAGAATTCTTAAAAATAGCTTCAAAATTCTTTTATTAGTGTAAACGGTACTGTATTTGACTTAGATTCTCTTAATTTAGAAGCATCAAAAGTCAATGAATTGAGCTATTTATCGCAAATACATTTAAAGGAATAGACATCAAAGAAAAATTTGAGAAATGGAACTTTTGTACTTGAGTTTAGAAGTATAGTTCAGCTTTGATTTAATATTTATGCAAACAAGCAATCATTTCACCACTTTAAGTTTCGTTCTACTTGAAAAACAAACGTCATTGGGTGTGCAAATCCTTTTTAAAAGAATATTGAGTGATTTATTTCACCGGTCTTCACTAGTCAGCTTTTTTAAAGAAAATACAACTGAATCTCTATAATGCATTCTTTTTCTCATTTTATGAGTATTTGTTAATGAAAATCAAACATTCCACCTCTTCTGAACATTAAAGCTTAATGTATACGAATAACATCAAGCATTGAAACTGAGGATTCTTAAAAGCAAAAAGGAATTTTAAAGAGGAATAAATATCCATCACAACGGCAAGCAAAATTCTTTTCCGTCTGAATAAAATTCCTCATTTTTCTGTATAATGCCTTATTTGCATCAAATTATTTGCATTTACAATTGATCTCTTTGCTTCATTATTTGAATTTCAAATACAGAAGTACTGTGAGAGTAATTTTTTAGAAATAACTCTATCAGTACTGTAGAATCCAGTTTTGGGTGGTTTTAAAATGTAGATATGTTTTACAATTTTTAAAGTTTGTGTAATTTTTTAAATAAGTGTAGTTCGTAATCAATTAAGTTAAGTTTTTGCATGTTTGTCAACAAATTTGTCACGCATTGTGAAAAGTTTTTTTTTTATTTCTTCTTGTTTGTGAAATTTGTTCCTTAATACTTAGGAATTTAAGTAACTCATAAGAGATTAGTTTCAATATATTTTTCAAAAATCTAAGAAATATTTAAATTACCTTAACATTTAAACTTTTAGTATATCATGTAGCTCATACAAAAATATCTTAAAGATTTGTCAAAACAAAAGCAAGTGATCAAGTATTAAAGTATTTTTCCAGTAATTCAAGTATTTTTTCACATTTTTAAAATTGGATGGCATTTTCTTTTTGAATATTTTATGTCACTTGCTTTCTTTAAATCTTACATAATATTATGTAAAAGCTGATAATTAAATTTTTAAAAGGGATTTCCAATCATGTATTGTTAATTATTCTTAAAAGGAATAAAAAATCAAACGGAACTTAAAGATTCTAAGTTTTACTTTATATAAAAGAACAATTTTAAGAAATAGTTTTGTAATTAATAAATTTCATCAGATGAGCAAATAGTTTTGCTTCATAGATTATTGAGAATTCTCTTAGATTTTATTAATTAAAATTTTTATTTTTTACATGCTAATATATTTTAAAGCTTAGATCGCAGAAAAAATTTAATTTTAAACTATTTCATTCTCTATGTATAAGAAATTCTTTTAAAAAATGTACATTCTTTTTACTAGATATTAAAAACTTTCCTTTTGTTGAAACTAGTATATTTGTAATTGGTATGCTGCAAAATTGAATTTCTTTTAAGATTCAAATGTCTGTCTATCGCATTAATTTTTTTATAACTGCAGAATATTGATGTATTGAATGAAATAATTTTAATACATTTTTTGTTTCCAAGCAAATGACAAAAACTAATATTATGCTGGAAAATCTTGTTTATTCAGCAAACATTATGAAAGACATTAATTTATGTATAATGAAATTAACATATGACAATAAGGAGGTTTGTTAACGATTCAATTACAAAGACAAAACAGTTTTAAGTAACAGGGTGTTTTTTGAATACCTTTAAACGGACTTAGTACAATATATTTAGAAAAAGAGAGACAGAAACACAGAAAGAGAGATAAATATTCTGAATGCAATGTACCATGAGAGCTTGCCTAACTTATCCAAAATGGATTATTATCAAAATTTCTTACATTCTTAAAGAGAAAACTAGGGTACAGAAGAAAAATAATTTCCTCAATGAAGACAGATTGCTGATTATACTTCTACTTTAGCTTATTTAAAGGTAGAATAAGGAATTCATATTGCATTTTTATATTAATTGTTAAATTACATAATTATACTTATATAAATATTTGTATTATAATCATATATTCAATTATATATTATAAATATATAAATATTTTTATATCTACATTAAAAATGAAAACATAAGATGTGGAAAAGATATTTAGTTTTTGAAACAATTTATTTTAAATTTAGAATTAAAATAATAAAATTTACAGAAGAATTTTTTAAATTTGCCAAGATATTCTACAAAATGAATACATTGAATATACAACCTTCAAAAACAATTTAAATTACATCTTTTAAATACAATTTAAAATGAGAGGTATATGTTCGATACCCTTTCTTGATAATTAAAATTATTATCATGAATTTATGTAAATGATTTGATTGATGATGAATTCGTATGAAAAATAGAGATTAATATAATCAAATAAAAATTTAATATATATTGCATAAAAAATGTGTATAAATATTATTAACTACATTTACATTTTTTTTATTTTCTAGAATAATTAGTGACCTTGATCTGACAAACCATACTAGGAAGAAAGCTCGGCACTTATCAGGAGGACTTAAGAGAAGGGTATACTAATACTTATTTAAGATGTTACTCGATATGTTGCAAATATTTCTAAAAGCTTATAAGTCTAAAATTAATGTATGCATTCTATCAGTTAAATAATTGTAAGCATTTATGCAGTAATGCACTTGAAACATACTAATATTTCTTCGTTTTTCAAAATATAGCCTACTCTATAGCCGAAATATAAGAAAGTAAATGAAAATAAATGCTTAATTGTGTGTTCGTGTTTTTGTTGTTGTTGCTGCACGCCCTCATTGTCCAGCAGTGCTGGAACAGGTCCATGACGTCGTACACTCTCAAAAAATCCAACACCAGCAAGGGATCGTCAACTAAATCCTGCTTGGTGAACCCTAGGGATTCGAGGATATGAGCAGGCGAGGCCGGCTCAGAAGAACAGTTGGTACACATTTCAAAGCTCTTGGATCCTTTGGAAAATTTCATTGATTTAAGGTGCGGAAAAGCACCTTAGCCTCGAAAGCGGGCTAGAATAGTTTGTTCCTGACTATTAAAACTGTGAGCCAGGGAGCCTCCAGGACGAGAACCCACTACCAATGGTGCTCTGGAGGAACAATCCAAGCGGTCTTATACTGGTGTTTAATTTTTGAGAAAATCTCCAAAAAGGTGAGGGGTGCTTGCGGCTCTGGGGCCTCGCAAGCGCCAGCCTTGGTCAAAGTGTCCGCAGTCTCATTTCCCTCTAGATTTAGGTGGGAGGGAATCTACTGCAGATGAATCTGAAGCAATTTGGAAAGTCGTTTTAGCTTGTTGAGTATTGTTACTCCATTATCTCTCACCCATTGCCAATTGGACAAGTGCTGTATATTGCCCTTCTGTGTGTTCGTTCTTACTTTAATTATACTTTACATTGTTACTTCTTGACGTTTTCTTAAATAAGAAGGATAGTGAATGTTTTTTTTATAATATCATAGGGTGATTTTTTTTTCTCGATTGACACACATATGCATATGGTCTTTTCAAATTTTCAGACAATCTGGCTAGGAAAAAAGGTCTTTTGTTATGAGTGTTGTTAGACATTTTTACTATGATGCAGATCACCTCTCACCCTATTGAACAAAGGTAAGGCTCACGAATATCTCCCTGTCGAAAATCGTTGAAGTAGTAAGTTATACAGTAGAGTGGATCTTGGTTATATTTAGAAACAAATTATTATCAATCGCCATCTACTTACCTCAAAATCCAGCGTATAACGCGCACCTTTACTCTTTGGAGCTACATTTTTTAATTTTTAGGTATGTTTGCGTTTAATGCGCTTTTCTTTTTAACGAAGAAACTTGTAATGTATTTATGTTGTTGTTGTGCTGCTAATGCCACCTGTCTGGCGTAGTCAGATGGAGGCCCACAAAATTCATCATGGCAAGGGGATAGATGTACGCCTGTCGTTGGCCGTAGCGTTGAGCACCATACAGGTGACAGTATGATTTAGCTCATTTCCACCCCAATTTTGAGGGTGAACTCCTTACCACCCTACCACCAACCTCACGAGAGGACTTGCGGCTCGATGGTTATTTAGAGTATCCCCATGCCGCGAAGGCACTACGCATTTACAAACATACATGTCTTCACCAGGATTCGAGCTCAGGCCCTATGGCACAGCAGTCAGCGTCGCTAACCACTATACCGGATGGGTGACTGTAATGTATTTATACAATGCTCTTATGTTTTGAAGTCATATATTTAAGATATTATCTTTTACAAAAAGTGTATACTTCTAAAACTGCAACCCTTATAGTTCATAAGGAATGTCATATGTTTTTAATAAAATTACTTCGATACATGCAGAAATGTTATTTTTTTTATATTCTACTCTTTCATTTTTTTATTTTTTTTCTAAATTTTCAAAGCTATTATTTTTTTACCCGGCGTATAACACGCATCCATAAATTTATTTATCTTATTTCTTTGTTTTTAAAGTGCGCGTTATACACGGGGTTTACGATATACGGAAAAGACGTTTTGTAGTACAGAGTTAAGGAGAAAAGTAATTTTAAAAAATAATTTCAAAATTTAATATTGCTACAAAAGGATTGAATTTTCGGAAAAAGCCTAATTTTGGTTAAATGATTTTTTTAGACTCAAAATTTTTATTTTTCTACAAAATAATTAACCAAAAAACGATAATTATAGAAAAATGAGCATTGAATTTTGCAATGTATATAGCAATATTTCATAACCTCAATTCTCTCTCCCCGTATCGTCGAATCAGTCTGATTCAAGCTTTTTTACAACTTACGCTTTAGCCGGCACTGCAATTTCTTTAAAAAAAAATTTAATTTTAAGAAGCTGTTAAATGTACCAAATGTTTTTCTTGCGACTATTTAGTAGGTGTTATCTCATCGCAATACATGTTAAAAAGTACTAAGATACCTGTTTTTATTTAATAAAAATTACATTCACTTTTTACCATAAAAAAGCTCTAATACATAAGCTTCATTCCCCTTGTGGCAGTACTTAACATAAAATGTAATATTGTTTATTTTATTTTCCCTTCATCTACATACTGGAAAGCATCTTTACTACATAAGTAGGTTTTGATATTCTGAGAATATTCTTTCTCTCTCAGTACCATCGAATCAGTCCGATTCAAACTTTTCCTCGTTTTCCGTTTATCGTGTACTGTAATT